>VFFE01007674.1:105660-165470 GCA_008921705.1 Burhinus oedicnemus | reverse complement strand
GTACAATTCCTCCCCCTTCAGCCAGGAAAAACTCCTCACCAGCTCGGCCCGCTGCCGCTTTCCTAGGTTATTAAAAATAAATAAATGTAACAAGTGGTGCGCTGACTAAATTTGGACGATTTTTTTGGTTTTTTTGCCCCCCCCCCCCAAAACAGCACTGCATGGCGCGAAGGAAAACCCATGACGCTGCGTTTTGGGCTGACTTCTCTCGGGTTTCTCTCAGCTCCTCAGCGGGACGGGAGGGGGGGGCGGCGGGGCCCCCCCGTCCCGTCCCGCTGAGGGGGATTGCGTTTCCATGGCGGCAGCGGCCGTTAAGTCGGAGCGGCGCCCTCCTTCCCGCTGCTGGGCGGGAGCGGGCGGGAATGGCGGCGGGCCGGTCGGGCCCTGTCATCCCCCCCCGGAGGCCCTCTCCGAGGAGCCAGGAGGGAAGACGTGAGGGAAAGAGAGAGATGACAGGGGCAAATCTGTTTGTCAGCCCAGAGGATACGCTTCTAGCCCACACGCAAGCTCTGGGGATGGCCTGTGAGAGGGCGCAGCCCTGAGAGGTACCTCAGTGCCCCAGTTTCCAAGCCAGCGGTTTTTCCCGTCCCCGGGTAGGCTGGCAATGACCGCTTGCTTTTTCCAAAGTGGGGGGCGGGGGACTGGTTTTCCACTGGAGATTTCCGTGTCCCTGTGGCAAACACGCCAGTGGCTTCCCAGAACCTGCTGTGGAGTCAGGCACCAGAAATGGAAAGTATTGGCCAGCACGTAAGTGCGTGCCCCATCAGGGAGAAGGTCTGTGGCCTGTGTCTTAGCCACTTTTGGGAATGCTGGTTTCCAGGACAGCTGTTTTCCAAGTGCAGACCAATACTGCACTCTAAACCATTCACGTTTTTCCTAAAATATGTGTATTTCATGGAAAACTCAGTGATTCGTATCTCTTTGAAGGTCCCACTGCTAAGCAGTGGGGGGATGACGTCGTAGTCAAGTTAATCTGAAGCAAAAATCATTATTCAAGGATATCTCTATTTTTTTATGCATAAGCAGCATTTTAGTCACAAGTGGGACCAGAAACTCCAGTAGCAGTGTTTGCTCATCTTGCTCGGAATTTTGGTACTGAAATTTTACATGAAAATGGAGAACAAAATGTTCTCCAGGGTTGTTGAAATTATATATAACGTCATTTAACTTAAAAAAAAAAATCAAGACCATTAAATAAAGGCATCAACAGTGTATTGCTAGCATGTGCGTAACTGCATACATTATGTCATTTCTTATTTCAGGAAACTTAAAGAAATCCACTGCTTCCAAAATGATTCACTCCTCCAACCTGGCACCCAGTTTCAAGTGAGTAGTGCAGAAGAGTAACACATCCTACACGTTCCCTGCAAACTTTGTTTAAAAATCAACTTCAGGAATCCAGGGATGGGCAACGCTCTGCCACAGCCGAACTATACACACATACTGCCTTGTGCTGGAGCCCACTTGGCTATGTAATTGTACCAACTTGTTTGATATTTTGCTTATTATGTTGCCGCTAAGAACTCTCACCCAAATTAAATAGTTTCAGAAAGTTGCTTTCCAAGCACGTGTAAAGATTAGAAGCCCCTTAAGGTTCCATTTATGGGCTATTAATTATATTATTATTATTATTTATGTAATACCCTTCTGTGCTAAGCACTTGCGACTCCATGTGCTTAAGGAGCTTACTGGATGGATTCCAAAGCAAGGATGTTGCAAAGCAGGAGAGGAAAGAAAAAGCCTGCTGCTTCTTACAGGAAGGCAGCATGTTATGTAGGTCTTGTGGAAGAAGTTGTTGTATTTAGGCATATAGAAGGTGAAAGCATAAGAAGAAAGGACAGTAGGTGGGTTTCAGGTGTGTGCAAAGTCAAGTCAGTGGGAATGAGAAGCTAAATTCACGATAGGGATTTAAAAGGTGCCAGCAGTTCCTTTGAAGCACCTTAGCTTTTAACTGCTCTGATACCTAATAGCATCCACAGGTTTGAAATAAGAGACCTGTTCCCTCCTGAAACGCCTAGTGTCAGCAAACTGAACAGGGATCTCGCTGAAATAGCTGTAGGAAATGCTAAGGAGAGAGCCACAAGTTAACCCCAAGGGACTTAGGCTCATATTCTTAAAGGTAATTAGGTACCCTTAAATACAAGTTAGACATCTAAATCTTTGAGGCTCAGGATCTTACTTAACTAACTCTGGACTGGAGGAAGTCTCCTTAAGTGATTCACAGCCACAAACCCGTTCCTGGATTTGGATCCTGTTTTGTCTTTCAGAAACTGAACAGGGCATAGTTTTATTATCATGACAATTAGGCTGGCATGGTGGGACTCTAATAGTCTCCAGGAAACAAGAGATAGAAATGTGGGTTGGATAGGAAATGTTACAATCATTGGTCTCTTGTGGGGAAAAAAACCCAGACTTGCTTTTGGTCAGCACTGAGGTTTTCCTAATATAAGGAAGCCAGTAAAAAGTAAGGAGAGAAAGACCTTATTTATCATGCAGTCGAGCAGAATCTCAAAATTCTCACATGCCCTTTATTTTGACAGCTATATTCCTGTATTCTGGCAATATAGGAAGCTTGCTTTTATTCGTCTCAGGCATAAAGAGCCTTGAAATTGCAGTCAGAATAATTTGCACTACATGCAGGAATCCTATAGTATTTTAAATCAATTCCTTGAAATATTTGTATGTGTTCTTTGTTTTGGGCCTCCAGCACATACTGCATTCCACACATGAGTCTTGAGGGGTTCAAAAGGATTCCTAGCATAGATTTTCTGAGAGTTACATTATTAGAAATATAGTAATATATTTGCTGCTGTATAATGCTCAACTTTTAATAAATGACCTTCTCTATTTGTCTCTCTCTGTCTTTCTTCTGTCCCTGCTGCCTACTGTCATAAAACTACAGTTTTTCTCTTTAGGAATTTTGACATTCATTGTTTTGACATTATTTGGGGTATAACACTCAAAATTTATGAACCCTTTCCTGCTGTAATGTTATGAGGTAAATAAAGAAGAGCCAAATTTAAAAGTATCAAAGCTCATTTTTGTACAGTGTGAGAAATTCATAGTAATAGAAATGTTTCTCTGATTTAAGATCCAGTGAAAATGGTTTTCTTTCAAGTTCCCTGAAGCATTTACAGCCCAAACGTTAGTTTGCAACATTAAATGACATGCCTGCTAGAAATAAAATGTGAAAATGTTTGTTTCTTTTCAGTCACTGATGGAGTGAGATTCTGGAAACTTGATTTCATTTTTTGTATTTCCATTTTTAATAACTTGCAAACAGAACAAGCCACCTCCTAAATAATGATGCATTGAACTAATTCACTCCCTTTTCCACGAAAAAGATGTCAAGAGGGAGTCAGAAGCACATTTCTTTTTCTTGCTGAGCTTCCTGTGGAACATCTCCTCCCAAAGGACTGAGGAGGCCCTTTGCAGCTCCTTTCCTTGTCTTCACAAAGCTATACAGCTCTCATCTTCCTGCCCCTTCTCCCAGCCTCTATCTGTCTTAAAAACCTTTGCACCCTTCCACACCTGGCTAGACTAGAGCTGCGTATTTGTACTCATTATGCACAAGGCACCAGCACAAGGGCCCTAACAATTGCTAAGAATCACATCAAGGCCAGGTAACTGCAGCTGAAGAATCATGAAGGATCACAACCATAGTAGGAGAATTGTCATATTTTGAGAGCTGTGTAGGACAGTCATAAATACTCCCACACATTAGTTGCTGTACAGAGATTCTTATGTGCTGTAGGGGCTGGTGGAATGAATTAAAGGAATTCAAGGGCTGCTAAAAGAGATTCAGTTCTTGATGTGTGCAGATCCCCTAGAATCCAAGCAGAAAAAGAGCTGCCGAGGTATGTTGTTACTTCTGCATCCCTTCCCCCATCTGTGCCTTTGAGAGGTGATACAGCTCAGCATTTGGTGTCTCATTATCCAAGTTAGCAGATGTGGTATAAATCTAAAGGGTTTTCATAGCAGGAAGTGGTAGGTGGAGACATCCTAAGGGCTGGAGCAAGGCTAAGACACAGCTGCCAGGGAAACTTGGGTGGGTGGGAGGAGAAGGCAAGAACATGCCTGGCAAGAGAGCAAGCCTTCCCAGGGATGAACACAGCTGAGAGAGAGAGTGACGGAGAGAGTGTAACTGAGCAGCAGTGGCTAGGGTGGGGTGTGTCCAGTGCTCAATTTAAGGCCAGATGTGGAACGCAACTCCCTGTATTGTGTTGTGGAGAAGTGTAACAGGAGATGTGTGAATCTCCTCTCTTACTCCTCCCCACCTTTCCCCTATCTCCAAGCAGAAGAGGAAACTTTATGGAATTGGGGCATTCTTTCCTTAAAGCCAAAACAACCTTTTCACTCCTCTCAGTATTCCTTTCACAGTGTTTGTTAATTGTGCTGCTGTTACCAACAAAAAAGTCTGAGGAACTCCAGTCTCTGCTGGAGCAGAAAAATGTTCTGAACTGAGACCTAGCCCTCAGCTTAGAGGTGGAAAGTGAGCATCAGATGATATGCATGGAAATTCCAGTTGTGTTGCCCTCTTTATAGGGTCTAACACTATTTCTTGAAGCTAACTGGGGGAGCATCAGTAGGAGGTCTTCCAGGGACCGAGTTGGCTGGAGCAGCTAGCAGCCACTGCTGCCCACAAGGGTACAGGGAAGATATTTTGGGTGTAGGCTGGTCAGATGCCATGCTCCCACCAAATCTGATTGCTTACCAACTTCTCAGAGGGAAAAAAAATCACTAATAATTAGGTCTTGATTTTATTGGGAGATCTTGCAGCAGTAATAGAGAGGTCTGCCTGTGGGCTAAAACAGCTCTTAGAAAGTTGCAAGTAAGAACTTGACACAAAGCACTAGTATAGGAGAAAAATCCGAATTCCAGACAGGAACTGTAGATTTGCACGTAAATTACATTGTCAGTTCTGTCCAGGAGCTCACAAGCTGGTGTTGCAAGTAATAGAGATAGAGGTGGCTCTGCTGGAACTGGAAGGCAAGGGAATGTCAGCTACAGGCACAAAGGCGGTTTTATAAATCCATGCGAGTGTAGCGATCTTCAACCTTGATTGTAAGAGGTTCCTAAAGCCTGTTACTCAGCAAAAGGCTAATAGTGCAAAAGCAGATTAGGCCGTTGTTAAGGCTTTTTTACTTTTTTTTTTTCTTTCCTAAACGAGTTATACACATCTGAGTTTAGTCCCTTTGTTGTAGGAGCAGTAACAAATATTTGTCATATGAACATATTCTCTACAGAGTTCAGAAAGATAGTTTGTATTAAAAAAAAAATGCTTTTCATTTTGTCTCTGCAGACAGAGAGGCTCTCGCAAATCAATTGGAGCAGGGAATATAAAGAAGCTAGAGAAACAAGTCTGCCTACTGGAACTTGAGACATCATTTCTATATCCTTTGCAAAATCAAAACTGAAAGCATAACAAAATGCTGAAGTGAGTGTGTTCATCTAGGAAAGTATACTGAAGTCTCTTCTAGGGGAAAAAACTATTCATTTGACTTACAGTAGGGAAAGAAGATGATTTCCTTTGTTTAAGACTCCATGGAGAATTCCTTATTTGGAAACTGTGTGCAGTTCCCCATATTTGGGAGAATCTGTTTGCTGTTTCCTAAGGGTGTGTTCCTAACTGTGAGAGCAGCCTAGATTTTAAAAGCAGAGGACTCTCTTCCCACTAGGAATGCAGTCTACCAGGCTGCTTCAGCTGCTTCTCTGTCCAGCTGAACATTTGTCTTTCATTTGGATATTGAATTTAGTTATCTGTTTGGAGAATACAGATTGAACGACCGTCTTGTTATTACATTCTCTCTGAATCCTAAACTTAAAGCAGGCAGATAGTAGTTTCAGCAATTTATCTGAAACAACAGGTGATTTGATTAGGAAAATAAAGGACATAGCAATAGATGAGAAATTATGCAGCTGGAATAAATTAAGTGTCTCCATGTAAAAGTCTGTATTTACTATGTCTCCCAGTGTGTTTTGCATTCATTCACAAAAGCAACAGCATAGGATTTTGTAGAATGGGGGGTTTATGCATGGCAGCAAACTAGAAAATGTCAAAATGACTGGGAAAATTCCTTAGGATTTATGTTTTGAGTTAATGCTTAATCAGACTTTGCAAAAGCCAACCAATCTGATAGAGTGGTGAGATAGGAGTCAGGTCAGACACAAAATCCCTATTATAACATTGGTAATAACATTATAGCACCATAACTAGTTGCTTTGTTTTTAAATAGGCTGTAAAATATGCTCTGGGTTGAAATATAGTGTATGTAATTAGATTTTCCTGCAAAACTTGTTTCTGGAGGGCTAATATTCCCAGCTGCTCTGGGGAAAAAAAAAAAAAAGGAAATTCCGAGAAAAGCTATAGAAAACATGTCCGAACTCCGTGCAGAAGGAAAAAACCTAAGTGTGCATTTTTCATGGTCTCATTAACTTGTATATACTTCTGACTTCTCCATTTCTGCAGTATCAGAGTGCAGCTCCATCTCACTGCTCACCAAAAAGTTGTTGGGGACAAATAAGAAACAACTGTTTGACTTTGCCTGAATTGCATTGAATAATTGCATGTTATTGTTTTGAGCATTATATTTTCTCCTTGTGTGGCTGTGGCATTCCTTCGAGGGGATCTACATGCCCAAGAGCCAGGTGGTGGAACCTGGGCAGATGCTATCGTTTGCAAGAGCAGAGGGAAGTCACGCAGGTAAGTGGACTAGTGGAGTATTTCTCTTGCTAGTACAACAGTCATGGTCAGATGTCCTCTCCAGACCTAAAGAGCTTATGGGACAGAAGAAGAGAAGTTACAGATCTTCATCCTGTTCTGGTACCATTTTACCTGCAAAAAGGAAGCTGTAGGCCTGATTTCCACATTCTACATGTGGTCAGTAGCTGCATCTAAGAAAGACACACTATGGAGGCTGGGCATGGGCTGCATGTTCTGCATCTGGGCAAGTTGCTCCTAGCCAAATAAAGAGCCATTCCTTTAACAGCTGGGGGCTGTGGTGCACTGTCAGTCCCCGCAAGGACTGAAGGGGAAATTAGTCATCTACAACGGAGGAGTAGGAAGGAAAAGATGATAAACAAAAGAAAAAAAGTCACATGCATTTTTTTTTGTCCTTCTAAACCTGAACTTTCTCCTGATGGAAGTAATGTGGCAGCCAAGGATTTCAAAGGGAGGAGAGACATGAAATCATTACTGTACCTGACCTTAGCTCTTGATTCCCTCCTTTTCTGTGCAGTATTGCAACTTTTTTTCCTGTGTGCACATTAGATCAAGTAAACCGAAGAACGTCTGTACTGCTGCAGAGAAATGTGAGAAATAAGCTACAGCCTCACGTTACCTGGAGCCCTGTGCTACAGGCCCACCCCATCATTTGGCAGCCAGGCAGAGCAGGGCTGTACCCACCCATGCTAGGGGCACAGTTTTGCCATTATAACGCTGTAGTTAAAATATAAATATGTTTCCTAGATTCCGCCTTATGATAGCACGAAAATCTCTGAAACTTTGCAGTATTTGATACTTAAGTAGTCTGCTGCTTATGCTAGAGCAAGTCTCTTCATTACTAGTTCTTCCAATATTTCACTCTTTCTCCCAGATTTGGCCGTTTAAATCACTTTTGTGTTGTGGTTGTTGTTTTTTAATGGCAGCTATTATTTTCCTTCCAAAGGAAACTCATACATGACTTCAGTGCAAAAATCTCACAATGTAAATCAGTCTCATGATTTTTGTGAGTTTGTAGCTTTGGCAGTATTGGTGATCTTTTAAGAGATCAGAGACTCTCAAGTCTTTAATATACAACTGTTAATTAGATTCTGCTGCAATTAAATCTAAATAAAGATTTGCTGTCTAAGCTGTTTAGCTCTGTTAAGACTGTTTAGCCATCAAATAAACTTGCTTTGTTGTTATACCCAAACAGCCCATATCGCAAAAATTCAATAAAGCCTCTAGGACCATTGTTTCAGCTTTACACCTAAAAGAGAATCTAGACTTGCACTATTCATCCAGTTCTGGTCAAATCAACGTGAGCCTGAGCAGACAGTACTTCCCATGAAATAAGGGCTGAATATTCATTTTCCAAATTTAACAGCAGTTCAGACAGAAGTAATTTTTTAGACAGTTGTAATCTGAAGTGAGAAACGTAAGATGGCAGTTAAGGCTGGCTGAACTATAAGAACAAACATACTGTCATAATACTCCTCAAGCACTCCAGAAATAGCCCCCATTCAGTTATTTTCAGAGCATGTATTTGTGTGTATGCTTTATTAGGTCTACCCATTTGGTCAAAGTTAGGAGTGTTAATTATTTATTGATTTGGGCCAGTAATTCTGACATCTGCTTAACAGTTTCCTCACTGTTCATATGATCATCCTCTTTAGCCTAATGCACCATCTTGACATTGAAATGTTACAAGCCGGTGCTAACCCATGGAACAAATATAAAGAAATAATATGACATTTCCTGACAAGTTTTGGCAAAGTTGGCTTTAACAGTTGCTGTGAGTATGAAAGCGTTTAGGAGATGAGCACATTTACTTGTTACCAGCTCTCATTGTTTTATCCTTAGTCTTGCACCATGGGTGGTTTTTTCCCCCATAAAACCATAAACTGCATTGTTGGAGTTAAGATTATGCAGGAATTCCACCTTTTATTTCTTTGACGTTGACAATTCTAATGGTCGGAAAGAAAAAGAAGAAATTGTATCCCATAAAACACTGGATTTTAAAAAGAAACAGCAATGCTTGAAATTTTCATAGCGTCTGATTTAGAGAGGCCTGACTTACTGTGACTGCTCAGTACTGCACACAGCTACACAGGCACTATGATGGCAGAGAAGCCATGGAAGGAAGTTTACTAGTAAATTTTACAAAAGTTTGCAGTGTTTATATTTCTCCATACACATTTTTCATAGTACCTGTCGCTAATTCTTAGATTAAAATAAAGTGGTTGGATAAACACATTCCCAGGATTTCAGTAGAAGGTTTGTTTGGCATTTCAAGTCACTTCTCTCAGAAGCACTCACCTGTGACAGATTACTATGTCTACTAATTTATGTCTCAGCCTGTTTTACATTAGCTTGTCCTTTCCTGACTCCAATAAAGATTTGTTTATTTAGTTTCTGGCAGATGTGCCAAGCTGGAGGATTAAAAAAAATTAAGAACTTCTCCCCCACCCCACCCCCAGCCAGGTGCCCCCACACTGTGGTTATTTATTTTGGGCAACATTGTTAAGTTCTTTCATTTGCTTTCTGGTTTCTGAGCTTGAGGGTGGACCTGACTCATATTTTCCAAGCACTGTGCAAGCTGTAGAGCTTATTTTATTTTTTTCTTTAGAAAAGTTCTGTGCTGTTGCTGTCACTGTATTCCTGCAACTCAGATATTGAGAAGGAAAACCTATTATAAAATGAGCTGCAACAAACCCCACAGAAGCTGGCACCTCCCCGTTGTGCATTACTTAAACGAGACGGAGAGTTCAGAAGCGGTATGCAGTGGGCTGTTTGTTGCAAGATGAGAACAGTAGGTATCCATATTAATTTCTGTATCAAAATACTATGTTCTAGCCAGAAGTAAGAAAATTGCAGTTACTACGTGATTCCAGTTCTCATGTGAGCTTTGGGAAAAACAAGCCTGTACTACTCTATGACCAAGCCAACAATTCCTGAGCAGTAATTTATAATGAGAGCAGGCCAAAAAGGCTACCAGCATCCAACCAAAAACCACCACTCATGCAGAACAAGTCTTGCAGAAGATGAAGGTACTTTTCCAATTCTAAATACTTACAGCTCCCACTTGTACTAAATCTCTGAAGTGTGACTCCACAGCTCACTGATATGTGGCCTTTTCCTCCTCAAGATGTATGTTCTCTGGTGGCTGCCCTCTGCTACCCTGCACCCTCCTCGCCAACCAGCTTGACAAGGCAGTACAGTCACCTACAGTCCCTCCAGCCTGACTGACCTCATTTGTTCAGGCACTGTTACAGTTACTGCTCTTACAGTTTTGGCTACAGAGCTATTATTCTGTAAGGAATTTGAGAGTAAAAGCTTTCATCCAAGTGTACACAGTGAATTTCCACTCCCTCAGATGAAATAGCATAGTAGAATTCATTCCCTGCCTTTTCTCAAGGTGCAAATGGGAAAAATATATTGCAATCATCTATCGCATTCAGGAAAATTGCTGGAGGAGGTAGAGATTTTTTCCTCAGCCTGATCCCAATTACATTTATTTTCTATTTTAAATACAATCATCTCATGTGCTCATAGCAGTTTCAATGCTTAGAGTGCTGTCATGGTCCCAAATAGAGCTTTGTATCTCCCAACTCCATTTTGTGATACTGACAGTATCATATATTGGCCCAATTTTTATTTGGTGTCAGACACTGAAAGCCTAAAAAGAAAGTGGAGCTCAAAACCAAGTAAAAGGAGTGAAGCCTACATTATATTTGCCACCTGCAAAACTGGGGCAGAAAAAAATTACAGAAAGCTTCGTGCCATGCAGCTCTGACTACAGCTCCACTAGATGTATTTTAAGGCACCCGATATAGATGAAATTTTTGTGAGCATAGAACCCAAAGCATTAAACCAGTACAAGCCCATTAAAAAAGAAAGTTTGGAAATGTAATTGTCATTGGTAAATCAGTTATTGTTTTCAATTTGCTGCATTGATCTAATTCCATATAATTTCAGGTATTGTTTGTCCTGCCCCAGTATAAAGCCACATTAAAAAAAAACCCTGTATGGATGAATCTGCGTTTAATATGGTCATGCTGTAGAGCTGTGGCATTAGGCATAAAAGCCCATATGCTTCCTGGCATTTAAAGCAGGACTGTCATTCCCCGTGCTTGAGGAAGGTAAATTGTGTCTGTGTCAGCATGCAGAAACATAAAACCTGGAAGTAAAATACTGAGCATTGACTACAAAAATACTTACAACTAGCCCGGATTTGACTAACCTTCTTGAGCCGTTCAGCCAAAATATTAAAATCTTCAGACAAATCAATAGCGACAGGCAATGTGCCGTGTTTAATTTTGCCATGAGGACAGAGAATGTGCTAGAAGTGGCTCACAGGGAGGAAGTGATAGTGCTCAGGAGTCCCGTAACTTCATTGCCGGAGGAGCCAGGCTGGCAGCGTAGTTGGGTCTGGGTGCGATTCTGCAGTGTTAGCTATAGAGCGGTGTGGCTGATTCACACCTTCCTGCAGGGTGTTGAGCAGCCTTGATGCTGCATAGGCCTGAGCGACAGCATGTGTTGGCCTGTACGCAGGAAACGTTTCAACTACCTCTGGGCTGAGTGGATTAAAACCGATAAAACATGTGTCACCAAAGACATTTTCCTCTCTTAGTTTGTTTCTTTTTCAGGGTAAAGCTTGGGCTTCTTATTTGTCCGTATCTTTCCTAAAGAACATGAACTAGGGCACATCATTAACTCCAAGTGGTCAGATGGAGCTGTTTCGTTAAAGAGGAGATGCCAGTTTTAACATCACATGTCATATTTGTGAGCATTTTGAGATGGAGTATTTAGAAAATCCATGGAGATTCAGATATCCTCCTGGAAAACTATCAGTTGGTTAAATTGTTTGGAGGTAAAAAAAAAACTTTTAGCACATTGCGATGCTGAAGTACTGAAAATATTGAACATGTCTGAATAAATAGTGAAATTGGAGGATTTTGCAGATGAGTGGGAAATGAGAAAAGAGAAATTATTACTATTCTAAAATATAGCAACACAGCACATTAAGTAACTTAAATGCCTGTAAATGTAATAAGGACTAGATGCAAGAATAATAGGGTTTTATTTCTTTAGAAACAGAAGCAATAAATCTAGAGCTCTGTGATAATACAAGAGGGAAATCAGAAAAAGCTGCTGCATGCAAATCTGCCTCCTGCCTTTTAGTCTCGCCTTTCTAGTGCTAAAAGGGTTTACCTATGCAGACACATACATACGGACATGTACAGTGACATGTCTACAGTGACTGCATGCTTAAGAAGTTACCGTCTTCTTAGCCGAGTCATGATACCTGTGCCTGCCTCTAAGCCATTGCAATAAAATCGAGTGAGACTAAAGCATCACTGAATGTAACTTAGCATCCCCTGATTAATCGTCTTAAAACTCCTACAGTATTTCTGAATAAATTGTATTAACCTCTGCCTGGTGGTTGGACTGAGCAAGTCTCGTTGCAATGCATTTCGCCTACTGCATGGGTAACGGCAGCAGTGAATATTGGAAGCAATGGCTTCTACACACGCACGTTCACCAAAGAAGCCAGAGTATGAACCACAGTTACTGAGGCCGGTATGTGCTATGCAGTTTTAGTTAGCGCAGGCATGCCTACTGATGCTGCTGAGCACTCCTTTCTTTGAAAGTTAAGCGTACACTCCAGTGGAGACTTAAGGCACCAGCAAGCTGGCTCTGTAGTGTCTTAAGAGGGTACAGTAGAAGAGGTTGCTTTACCCTCGTGTCTGCAAAGGTTACTGGCTGCCTCGCCCCAGAACAGGCATAGCAGAATGAATTATGTATTCCTGTCTGAGCTGCTCCCATTTCCAGCTCTTTACATGAACTTAACCTATTGAGAAGGGTGAGTTGATGCTACTCATGACGAGGTGGCTGCAGCACAGCCATCAGTTTGTTGTAGCCTGGTGTTCTCTGCTTGCACGGACAATACCAGCTCTTTGCTGACCTTAGTTAGGTCCACCACCACCTTGGTGTCATTCAGGAGAACTCATCTGCCATCTCAAAGTCCCCTAGCATAGGCTGGGCAGTTTGTGTCAGAGCTAGGACGAGAGCTGGGAGGCTCCTGATTGCTAGCCTTATCTTGCTTATGCCCAGACTGGGTCTGTTGTGTCAAAATGCATTGTGGCTGTGGAATTTCAAAAGATGACCAAAGTAATTTCACTGCAACACAGGTAAGGACTTAGATCTCAAAAAGCACTTTTTAATCCCTTGCTGTAAGAGTCTGGTGTTTGTTCTGCAGAACATACTACTAGTACCAATGTCGATATACATTATAAACTTCAGGTTTTTCCCTTCCAGCAGCTACAGCACACCTACTCTACAGTTGCAAAACAGAAGCTGGTAGGCCAACAATTCCAGTTCTGGCTACCTAAAAGCTGAAGTGTCAAGATGTAAGCATTCAGGCTAATTTCTGCCTTCTCTTGCCTATAATGCCACTGCTTTCTAAATCTGTTCACATGACAAAAGACAATTATCGTTTATAAAGTTTAAGCCTTTAAGCCTTCTTCAAAAGCAAATTTTTAACTAATCAGCAGAATACATATTGTCCTTTGAGATGGGGACAAGATCATTAGCAGACAACAGCAGTGCCTACAAGTGGCAAACTATTTAAAACTCACTGTTGTGTTGTCCAATTTAGAAAATAAATTATAAAATTGAAACTGAAGCTCTGATGGAGTTTGTGGTGGAACTAATATGACCAGCCCTTTTGAAAAAAATTATACATAGGAAGCTCCAATAAATATGCATACTTTTATGTGCACTGGTTAACGTGCACTAGGAAAACTGAGGCCTTCATCCAGATTTGGAGACAGCCACAGCCCTTTGTCACTGTTGATACATCTTTATAACAGCACAGTTAGGAAGAGAAAACACCAGCATTTCAGATTCCAATATTTCAGTTTATATTGCTTTTTATGGTACTGTAACTAAAACTTAGAAAAGTGCACTAGTAAGTTTCAAGCTTTGCTCTAATAATTAAAGCATTGTGAAATGCCAAGAGAGTGCCCTGGCTTTTCTTTTACAAGTACTTGGCAGATCATAAATAAAGCATGAGAAAAACAAAGGAAGTAAAATTGTGCCAGCCCCCAAAGCACCTGAAAGTTCATTTTATTGCCAGAAGGATTTTCCCAGTGAAGGAAAATTATAAAGTAAGATGGAAGGCAATTGGTATTGGCAGCATTCAGTTTGCCTATGTTCTTATCCATTTGGTTTTATTCTACTGTATCACAAATTTCTAGTGTTAGCAGCTACATACTGGATAAGTTCAGATTTGGTTAGTAATGAACACGTCCTTAGAAATTCTATAATTTTTACCGTTGTACGGAGTCAAATGCATTATTATCAAAGATGTATTGGATAGCTAAGTGCTTCTAATAAAAAAAAAAGATGTTGCATAAGGTACATTGAATTTGGGGTAACCTGCATTTTTGTGAAAGGGACTTACTGTTGCAGTATGAGTCGTTCAGCAACAGCGCTCACCCCAAAAATAACCCAACTCAAAACTGAGGAACTTTTCATAACAGCCAATCCAGTCATTTCTGAATCTGTAATATGTCTATTGTTTTTAGTCCATTTTAGTTTTACATAAATTACTCTATTTAGTTTATACAACATAAGGAGGAAATATCCAAGACAAAAGATGTTTGTAATAGCCTATCTGTTGTACATAACTTGTAGAGCCCAATTCTGCAAAAATACCAGTCAATTGAAACTAAAAGTAGCGTGCAGAGAAGCCTCCATCATTAGTCCCTGAAAAAATGCAAAATGTTTTTAGCAAGTTAGTTTGCATATTTTTAAAAGACCCTGGATCCTCTGGACAGATAATTGAAAATTCAGATATACAGAACCAAAATCCATCCCCAGGCTACAGGTACAAATTTCATTGACTTCCAAGTGCAACTGAGAGTTAAATTAAATATCCTAGATTTAAGTCTGTTCTGTAGGCTTGTATTCTGATTTTTTTTTCTTACTGTGAATTTGCTGGTGTGCCTTCATTCATCATCAGCTCCTCCATGTCTGTCATGAGATATCTGTGTATTGTGTACAATACCTACTTGGATCTATTTTGGACCTACAAGATCCAGAAGAAAGACCATGTTCATGGTTCAATAACTACTAAGATCTGTTTTCCCTGTGATTTCCCTAGGATTTGTTTTCTGACAGTGGAACAGAAATGAAACTCAGGAAGTAATCCAAATTCCAGTAAGCAACAGTTTTAGTTCCCAGTTTAGACATCCTGCAATACAAAACTGGACGTTTTTGCACAGTCTCGGCCAAGTCAGTGGGACTACCTTTGGGTGGGCCTTAAGTGCCCTCATAGATTTAAAAGATGGAAGGGGTAGTAACAACTTCAACTTGAAAAGGAATGAAGAGCAAAAAATTATATATATATATATATTTTATTTTTTTTTACAATTGTAATTTGATGTTCTAGGACTGTGCTGTTAGATGCTGCAGCATGAGACTGTGCATGTGTAAGCTTCTTAATTAAGCATTTTATAAGCAGGTATGACAGACTTGACAAGAAATTAATGGCTAAATATAATTTTACAGCTACATGTATTTTTATAGTTTCCTGAAAGTTAAAGTTTGTACAGACTTGCTTTAATTACCTAATTATAAAACAATTCATAATGCCAAGCAGCTATCAGTTGACATTATCTGTGTATGTCAGCACCAGTTTGTTTTGCTGAGCTTTTGCTTAACTCATGACTCCCTTTAATTATTATACTCTATGAATCTATCAAATGTGAATAATACAGCTTCTCCCACAATAGAGATTCTGAGATATTTTCTGCACATTATGGTGTTAAGAATCTAATCATAAGCAGCAGCCACGTCTAAAGAAATTCTGATCTAAAGAATTGGATGCCAATCTGAGGATTTCCTTGGCAGACGTAGCATTGCCTGACTTTCTGTGGTGCTGTTTGCCACAGCTGATTCATACACACGTGAAAGTTGCTATACCACATTGTTTTGTGAAATGAAGAATAAAGGACAGATAAGCCTTACTCTTTGGCCCAAGCAGCTGACGAAAACCTGGAGTGCTCTGGATTGCTGAAGAAAACTGCCAACTGGCTTTTCTATGCATCCCTGTATACTTCCCAAAACCTGCTTCCCTCAGCAGAGAACAGGAGGGAGCATCACTGTACATACCAGCGTTTAGCTGGCAACAAAACTTTTCCAGGCCTTTCTCAAGGTCGCGTACCCAGTGTTGCTCTGGGTCTTCACTAGGGCTCTCTTAGCTTTCAGCTCCTCTGCTCTTTTGCCTCACAAACTTTCAGAAAGCAATAGACACATCATATGAAATTGTTACCCGACCAAATACAAGGGGAGCTTTAGCTCCAGATCGACACACCTAAGTTCAGATGTCTACCTGCCTAAATAGGCTCAGTGGACTCCATAGAGTGATTCTGTTTACCCTAAAAGAGACTCTCAATAGCTTGTCCGCTAAATGGCTTTTCAGTCTACATCCGAGATGAGCTTCCAAAGCAGTCAGTGTAGTGACTAGCTCTCCACTGACTCTAATGCATACAAACCTCACATGTAGACGCCTGCATTGGTTTCTTGACATCAAACCAAACTGCATCCTGTGGAATCAATTCAGTACTTCAGTTTCTCAAAACATCCGTATGGGACTGGCAGATACCATGCAGGATCTATGTCACCCACACACTTTCTGACCAGCAGCTGAAGGCCAGATGAGATACCCTAAAACATCTGAAATTGTGTGAAATAGCCATGTTTGGGCAGTTTAATTGAGCCCTAGCTCCCTTCATGTGAAAGGGGTTTCTTTCACCGTTACTAGAAAAGCGTAAGTACTTCCTGGGCTAAGTTCATCTTGTTCTAAAGTAGATGTGTGAAACGGATGAGGTGAACGTAGACAATCAAGGTGAGATGCAACCTGGTGCTGACATAGATCTTACATATGCCTTTGTTTGGGTGGAAAAGCATGCCTGTGTTAAGGGTGGAGATTGCAAATGTTTCATATATGTCATTGTAAATTAAGACTAGCAGCTACATTACTCAATTCTAAGGAAATTTGAGTATTTCAGTCTTCCTAGTGCATGCAATTAGGTTCTTTTTCCTTTAATTAAAGATGTTGCCCGCATACTTTATTGTTGTTCATTTTGCTTAAGTTTATTGTTTGTTAAGAAGCCTGGCCTCTTTCCAGAAGGAAGCTTTGATGCCTCTCCTGACAGTACAACTCGGAGAAACATGCCAAATTTTTATTCTTCATTTCCATCTTAGTGGCACCAGTCAGAAATAAATAATGTCTAGCTAAAACTTGGAAAGAATGACAACCGTGATAAGGTTTTAGGGAAAGAAAAATCAAACTAAGTGAAAATGTCTGTAAAGTCTGTTAAGGATTTAAACATCATTCTGCAGACAGCACTTACCTGGGGCTGTCACAATGGCATTTTATTAATATGAATGTGCATATTCAGTAAGATTATTAAGTACAGGGAGATGAAACTATTTGAAAACAGGCTAGCACAAAAGTTCAAAATCACGCTGGCCGCTGTAAGAGCAAGGCCTGCCATACTGGCTCAGACTGACGGTACGTGTCTTCCCTAACCTCATGCTCTCGACAGCGACCGAAGGCAGTTACAAACCTAAGAGCAATGCGGTATACGCCATACTTCCCTGAACGCAATAGTGGCTCATAGACTGGAGAGTACAAGACAACACTGAATAGAGGGCCACAACAGTGTGTTTCAACAACACAGGCAGCTTTAAAATCAATACTGGCACTTGGTAGAAAAGTAGGCTAAAGATAAGTGGACTTTTTTGTAATTTCACCAAGGTCATTTATAAAAAAAGGTGAAGGACAAAGAACTGATTCTTGCTGCTACTTCATTTTGTCACATATAATTGCGCTGTGCGGATTCCTGCAAATCGTATCTAATGTGCCTACATCACTTCTTGACAAGGATCTGAAACAAATGGGTTCTGAGGAGATGCTTGAAAGAGAATATAGTGGGATTTCAGGAAGATATTTATCTCTGGAAAAGAACTAATTGTTCAATTAAAGTTCACTCTTAAAAGTGACTTTAAAAGAAGGCTCTCTAATGTTCTTTCACACAGTCTAATTTAACTGCAAACTGTGTTTGTCTTGCCCTCCCCCTCATTTTCCAAAGCGCTACTCAATATAGCAATTCAATAAAAATTAAATTTGAGAATTCTTTGTGCCAATCTAAAGAATGCAGATTAAAATCTATGCAACAGCTATCTGGGTGACTGATTATTTTACACAAATGCAAATGACAGGAAAGCTGTTATTAATGGAAGATGTTACACGGCTGAAGGTGGCTGATATTTCCATTCGTCATTTCACAAAAAAAGAGAAAACCAGCAAGAACTACACAAAACCAGTGACTAACAAAGAAGAACGCATCATCCATCTTTTCAACAATTAAGTAATATAATCTCTTTACCATAATTCCTAAATGAATTTTCATGGATTTTTATGAGTTGGAAATAGGATGCTCAATCTGAAGTCTACCAGCCAGCCTACTTAGAAAGCATTTGGAGAGCAAAGGGTTTCACTGCATCCCTTGACTGATGCCTATAACTATCTTTTCGACTAGAAATTTTTTTGGTATCGTATTAAAGCCTGTGCAAACTCTTAAGACTGTCAAGCAACCCACAAAACTCTGGACGACTTGAGATAGTAAATATTTCAATAGGAGTTCAGCATTCAAGTCTATGCACTAGATTTCTTTTGAACTGGCCAATATCTTCACATACTCAGTGATCAGCATCACTGGATCAGGCTCCCAGATATTTACATAAATTAAGACCCAGATTTTTGAAGACACTTAAGATAAAACCTGTACTCAAATGCTTTGAAGAATCAGGGCCTATAAACTGAAGTTAAACTTCAGGAAACATTTGATTAAGCTTCTTCAAATCGAAGAACTAGCATTTTAAGAAGTTGAAATGAATGATCCAGAATTAAATATTTGCTTTGGATCGTTTGCTTTGGATTTGTCAATTGCAGCTGCTAAGAGTAGTAAATCTGTATCAGATCGTACATGACCAGACAAACTAAAAGCAGCATATAATGAAGGGATGAGTGGCCAAGGCATATCTAATTAATATAATTTGGACTGAGTTGTTGCAAAATCTCATGGGAATATTAAAAACACTTGGGTTGAAGTGTTACAATTCCATTATGAAGTGAAACAGCTCAAGATCAAGGTGGTTGTTTTCAGAACGTCTCTTTGTATGCGCTGCTCCTGGCTACCGCTGCTTTACAGGGACAGACACCTTCCACTGGTTTGCATGGGGATCCCACGTTAAGTTCTATAGGTTCAAAAAGATGACGATAGCTAAGGCTTTTCCATGCAGGCATAAAAAAACACCTCTGTCACATCCAGAGTTGCATAATTAAACTAAGCCACCGAGGCTTAACTGGGCATGCCTTGCTGGAGCAGGCTGGGGTGCAGGGGCTATGACACAGGTCCTGGGTTCCTAAAAAAACCTCAGACCACTCTTCCCTGAACTGAAAAACCTGTCAGCAGCGGGACCTTCACCAACTGCACCAGTCACACTTCCACAATTAATTCAACATTTGTTTGGCACTTTCAGTCAAACCTAACAGCTGGGCCACATCAGCTGGGAAAAAGAAAAAGACACTTCATCAGTACCCTGACCGACGCACTTTGTGACCTATCACAAATGGCTATTAAAAAGAAAAAAAAGACTGCTGTTGGGGGAGGTTATCTTTACACCCACCGATACTGTGCAGGTAGGAACAAAAATCAGACTTTGTCTGATTCGAATCCTGTGCCCCAAAGTTGTCCCTTTCCCACTCACCCTTTCTTCTCCCACCCAAACTCACTCTGTGCGCCTGGCAAAACATACCAGCTAGCTTCCTAGGGCTGTAGGTATTCCGCCCTCTGTAAGGTTGGTATGATGGCTACCCGCCTCGCATTATCCCAATACCATCAATTTCATCTCTGGAATGTGCCTAATTTGCCACATATTTAAAGTATGTTTATAAAACCTGGGTTATGAAGTTTCCCATTTTGCATGATCAAAATTTTAGTGATTTTTGTGAACACTAGAATAATTAAAAGGCTGGTTTCCAAGCTAACCCTTGTTATGAGCACACACGATTGCATTTTAAGCAATTGGACACAAGAAAAATCAAGCATAGCTTGGTTTCTCACAGTGCCACTCACCTTTATTTTCCACTCCCAATATGCTTCATAAATATTAATGAATGCCTGTCAAAATGTAACTTTTACAAATATCATGAAGATTTAATCAGACTGAAGAAAGATTATAATCAATGTTACTGTGAGCACTTAACATGGTAGAAAGATGGGCAGCAGCAGGTTTCTGAACAAATTTTGCAGTATATAAATGCAATCCCTTGTGTTAGGTGACAATTTATCAAAGTACCTTAACTAGCTTGGTACCCTTTCTAGGACACAAACTTGCAACTCCCAGAACAGCAAGGAAGATGGCTTGGCTTGAGAAATGGTACTTTCTCCAAGCAAAGGGATATAAAACCCAATGGTTACTTGGCTTTTCTTCAAGAGATTTTTTTTTAAAAAAAAAAAAAAAAAGGGGATTCTAGACAGGTTCAATCAAATGTAGGGGCCTAAAAAGCCACTGAGTTTAGTCAGCTTTAGCTTTGTGCCTTTGATTTATTTTGGTATTGTTTCTGTCCACCTTCCCCAAATTGCTGTGTGATAAACAGCCAAGCAGGCACTCAAGTCACGCCAGACAGCTCCTTGTGTGTGCACAACTCACCCGGACACTGCTTGCACTGCTGGCAGAAGGAAAAACCAAAGGTGCGCTCTCTACCAAAATTATGATAGGGCATAAGGAAATACCATGATATAGTCCCATGTTTGGTCAGTGCAATTTCAAGAAGTATTTAACATTCAGCAATGGCGAATGGCTAAGTATTTCCATGGTGGTGACAGCTGTTGCCTAGACAGCCTTCTTCAGCAAGATGGTCAGCAAACACAGCATTTGTAAGCAGATGCAATGTTATGCCTAATGTTTTTCAGAGGAATATCAGGAGTCCCTACAGAAGCAGAAGCATCACAACACCCCATGAACAGGAATGCGCCTGGAAAGCTCTAGTACAGTGGTTGTGCTTTTCCACCTCCACTATGTTAGGAAAAGGTCTGGATAATCACATCCACAATTTAGAGAGCACTAATCCTGCTATCAGCACTGTCGCTTTTCCCCCCTACCTTAGTTACTGTCACTAGTTCCAATAAAGACACTATGCTGCACCAGAACAGTTCTAAAAAGGAATTTAAAGATTTTAAAGTTTAAAGAGTTTTTGTTGGTTTCTGCTTCAGCAAAAAAAAAAAAAGCAACAGCAGGATACTGAAGTAACATAAAAAAATAGATGAGAACATACAAGACTGGAGGTACTGCTTCATCATGTTCAGCTTTGAGCCCCTCACTATAAGACATTGAGATTCTGCAGTGTGTCCAGAGAAGAGCAATGAAGCTGGTGAGGGGTCTACAGAACAAGTCTCACAAGGACTGGCTGAGGGAACTGGGATTGTTTAGTTGGGAGGAAAGGAGGCTGAGGGGAGACCTTATCACTCTCTACAACTACCTAAAAGGAGGTTGTAGCGAGGTGGGTGTCAGTCTCTTCTCCCAAGTAACAAGCGGTAGGACAAGAGGAAACAGCCTCAAGTTGTGCCAGAGAAGGTTTACATTGGATATTAGGAAAAATTTCTTCACCGAAAGGGTCATCAAACATTGGAACAGGCTGCCCAGGGAACTGGTGGAATCACCATCCCCAGAGGTATTAAAAAGACGGGTAGACGTGGTGCTGAGGGACATGGTTTAGTGGTGGTTTTGGCAGTGTTAGGTTGATGGTTAGACTCGATCTTAAAGGTCCCTTCCAACCTAGGCGATTCGATGATTCTATCAGCAGGAAGACAAATACAGAGCCTGGGAGCTGGAGGAGTAACGTGACACTGCTAAATACCGTGGGTAGGAAAAACTGCCAGTAAGAATCATGGTTTGCAAATCACTTTTTTCAGTAATTACATTGGAATTTAAGAAATTCTGTGTGTCCTCATTTTGGTCTTTGGTACAGTTGACGCAAGGAAAAGCAGAACAGCTCTAGGGTAACGTTGATTTGGGGCCATTTTGGCCATGTCTTTAAGTTCTATGACCCCCATAAAAGCACATCTGTAAGCAGTTGTCCAGACTATACATATTTCAAGGAAGCTTTCCTTTGAATTAGCTCTAATTTGGTCCCATGGACAGTGAGGCATTAATGGTTGATGCACATCAGGAGCGCTCCTGAAGTATGCCTTTGAGTTTAGTTTCATCCAAAAGGAATTCAATGAAGCGTTCGGAGAGTTCTGCAGTATAAACTAAAGGAGGGTAAGTGGGGATGATGGAGAGTTCTGCTTCAAGAGTGACCTTCTGATCCAAACTCACTCACTGACTTGGAAGTATTTACTTTGGTTTTGACTGATTGTACTGGAAATTGATGCCTTTTCTTTATCCAAACATAGAGTTAACAAGTTGAAACGTCTGCACCTTTACTCCACACGAGATACAGGATAGTTCAAGTCTTCTGGTCTCTTGTCAGCCCAGAGAGAGCACATGGCGATGCAAAGATGAGTGTTGTGTGCAGGGTGAACTTCTAATAGGAGCTGGATGGAAAATCTTCATTGCTTCTCCCAGTGCCAGTCTCAGGGGGTCACTTTCTTTTTTCAGTGACAGAAGACACCTGGAGAATATATCGCCTTTGCTTCATCAGCCCTTTGGGTGTTTTAACATGCAGATAGGGCCCAAGATATTCAAAAATACTAGCAAAAATGCCCAACGCTAGAGGTTTTTTGTTGTTTTGTTTTTTTAAAAAACCTGAGCGAACTAATGAATTGCACTTCCCTGTTGCCACAAGATGAAAAAATTGGATCCAAATGTGAAAGTAGTTTAATGAGAGTGTAATTCATGCAATATTTCAGAACAATACATCATTCAGGTTTATAATTAGGTTTATATATGTAACAAGGAGATGAAAAACCTCAGAAAACAGCTCAAAGAAAAAAAACTTTCCGCTGATGAAAAATTTCTATTCAACAAAATGGCAAAAGATTGTGGACACCTAACAAAAGAAATTGATCTTTTACAGTCTGAAGTACTGCAAGCCAGAAGGCAACTCTACAGAGTCCCTTTTTTAAAGCAGGGTCATTCAGCCTGGGGGAGGGGCAGGGGACACAAGAGAAAAATAGGTTGAATTGTTTTATATTTTGCTGGAAAACAAGACAAATTGATCACAAGCATGTGAGAAACTAAGCATGGATAAATTTTCAGAAAATAGTTTTTGTTATTCTGAAAATAGATGTCTGAGCACAGTAATTTCTAAACAAGCTAGACCTGAGTAAAAGCAGACTTGCCCTTTGCATAGCATCCATGCCGATTCCCTCATTATTTCTTTTAAATCATGATGATCTGACAAGGCTGATTTGTACTTTACTTAGATTTAACAACAGTAGTAGCAAACTGATAAAGCTTAAGAGCAAAGTAGCTTATCAGCACTGGCAGCTTAGCCAGCAAACATTATAAAAAGGATTTAAATCAGAAATTGAATCCCTGCCCCTTGCCTTTTAGCTGATAACAGCAGGTGCAGGATACAGATGAATCAATCGCATCAGTCACCAACTCTGCGAAAACTGACAAGAAGCAACAGTACAGACGACATAAAATCTGTCAATATTGAGCGCGTCATCCCTATCACCTACATAACGTGTGATCTCTATTAAAAGGTAACAGAGAGCTTGGTATCAAACTTGAAAAGCTGAACATACACCACCTCTCATGACAGAGTTTACCAAGTATCTACAGCCTCAACAACTGTCACACTCTTCCCCACATGATTTAAAGAACGGTGCAAATTAAATAACAGCAAGCTCAAAAGAATAACCCTCTTCCTGGAGAGAAAGTGGGACACCTCATGTACTTGCATTTTGTCCCTCAGAGATGATGCTAAGGAGAAAACCACACACTACAGAGGATGAGCATGGCTTCTTGGCAGAGAGCAAACATGAAGGACACGACCAAGCTTTCAGAAAAGCTTTTCACGTCACAAGGCTGGCTGGCAATACTTCGTGCCTTAGCAGCTCCAGCTTTACCGATACCTTCATTTCTTCCATGTCGCCTGCCCAAAAGATCTGCTACACTTCCCTAACACAACTGCATTCTGTACCCCGCTTTATTCACAATTACCGTTGTGCCTGAAGGCACACACTTCGGCATGGAACCATCGGATTCCTTCGATGCAAAGCTGGTATTACATTGATTAAATGCACGAGTAAGATATTGCTTTGGCCATCCTGAACATAGAGAGGTCAAATGTTCAGAAACAACTTTTATTTTAGCACCTGAAAAAACACTGAGCAGCTTTTTTTCTTACGTAGAGTGTAAAAAACACCAAGTTTCAAACTATGAGCTTACCATATAAGCTAAATATGGTATGAAGAATTTGATGTTTGATTTGGTACAGGAAAAATCGCTGAGAGAGGTGGAGAGCGGCTGCATTTCAAAGTGAAATTGTGAGCTAGCCTCCATACAGGAACAAAGGCAGGCAACCTGAGCTCAAGCTTGCTTATCTGAAGTAACAACTGCAAGATGAAAGACAAAGCCCTTGTTGCCATGTGAAAAGGTACTGCATATTTTATCTTTTATATATCAATTGCATTAAATACTGACTACACACGGGGTGTCAAGTACTGGCTTCTCAAAGGCTCATGTGGAAGCAGCTTTAAAAAAAAAAAGTAAATGTTAAGTGGGGAATTTAAGTCAGCTTAAAACCAAAATCTGAGCTTCACATGGCAACAACAGGTTGCAGACTTAACGCTACAACATACTAACAAAGCTCTTACATACTGTTAAAAGGGATGCGGTGTAAGCTCTGACTTGAAATATCTAAGCGCCCTAGCACAAAAGTTCAAATTCCAGCAGGGCTGACTCAGTCCTTCCGCCTTCCAAAGTACATAAATCTAATTCCATGCAGTTTTACTGTGAAAGGAATTCTTAAAAGCAGGGGTCCTCCTCCCCGCTGTGCCGAAGCTGAGGGTTCCCTCTCCTATGATATTTTCCGTTGTTTCCGGCCATTCTTCATTAGAGAACCGACTGGCACGCTCTATGTCAGGTCCAGCGATCAGGTGGTTACTTGTTGATACTAAACATATTGCTTTGAGAGCCCAATATCAAGTTACAGAAATACAAGTGACTTACAGTAATTTACAGTTAGTGCAATATAGTTCCAAATGCTGGTTACATAAAAAATCCCGAACTACATTTTAAGATACTTCACCTAAAATGTTTTAAAAAGAGTGGCATCAAATCCAGAATTAAAAGATATTGTTTGTTTGCTTACAAATTATTTATTAAGTATTCTAGCATGCTAGCAATCTTCAGGATACACCAAATTTGCAGGCAGTTTACAGTCAGTTATTTGGCTGATGTCCATGACATCTTCACTTCAAATATTTACTGTAACTTTTCTACCTTCAGTAGGTGTTGGGGAAAACCAATCCTCTTCATTAACATCAGTAAAAGCAAGGCAGCATCACAAACAACACCCACTTAGCCCAGTACAAGATACTTACGTTAAATAATGTCATTGTTCTTTTTCCATTCTTCAATTTGTAATTATTATGATCACATTGAGAAAAATCAAGTGTTTTTGCAACTATCAGCTCATGCTGAGCAGACCCAGTTTTCACTAACTCCATTTGGGTTCTTCCTACAGAACTCCTTTCCAGAGTTTTTATGTCTCCAGCAAGGAAGTCAGTCTATAGATCTAGAGGGACAATCTCTTCAGAGCCAGCTAACAGAAGCAGAGGAAAGATAATTACTAGCTCAATTGAAGAAGCCTGTGAAGAGAAAAAAAAGAGTATCTGGTGCAAGATAAACAGGTAGAAGAGTTTCTTAGAGAACAGTTGAGATTTTAGCTTGAGCTGATAAAGAAATGAGTCATCATCCATCACAATGAATATACTCTAAGTTAAATTATTTGATGTGGTAACTTAAAACCACATTCAGTTTTAGATTCTTTTCTAAACCTACATCAAAGAGAAGGAACTTCCAATAATTCTCATTAAACATCACAGATTTACACAGGTACTCCAGTACTTAGGCTCCTGAATAGCATTTTTCTCAGTACTTCAGGAGAGCTTTATGAAGTATGTCAGCAAAAAGGAAAAAGAGACTACGATAGAACCAGGAAAATACATCCATGGGGCAAAATAACCTCCCCGAGATTACCCAGCAGGCCACAGCACAAATAGACAACAAAGGGCTTTTAAAAAGCCCCGTCAAATGCTGTAATCAGACTACACCACTTAGATACCACTATTAAAGCAGTGCAGAGTAACAACTGCAGTCAAGACCTGTGCAACACTACAATGAGATCATATTTTTATTGACTTAAATGGTGTATAGGCACCAAAATTACAAGTTCAGGCTTACTAGTGGTCTCTTTATACTACTATTCAGATTTCAAAACTAAAATGCTTCAGAGGAAGGTGCAAGAAATTCCAAGGGAAAAGTCTGCTTCCAGTTTGAATATATATATATGCCTTTTTTTCAGATTAACAGGTTTTTTTCCCCTACGAGTGTACAGTGGGCACCATGCCCCTTTCCACATCTTCCAGACAGTAAAAACCATCATTTGAGGAGGAATCCAGGGCAGAATAATACCTTTCAACAGAAAGGGTTATTGACAACTTCTTTGTGAACATTATATATTCATATATGTTTCTAGAAGTGAGTAGATCCTCTGAAGTTGTAAATTGTTAGAGGTATGACAGTAAAGATGACTTTGAGATTGTAACTCCAATAGATTTGAAAAAATAAACATTAAACATGACAATGGTAATTTTTGCAAACAGCCAGAGTAATCTTATGTATGCCATGCAGTTTATAAACATCTTGATGTATCAAGTCTCAGTAAGGTTTAAAAGCAAACATCTTCCTAAATTCCATTTACTCAGGGGTTAGAGATAAACCTTTCCATTCCCCCCTCTTTTCCAATTACCTCATTTTCTGAGAAGGATGATAAAAATGCATAGACGTATTAATAGTGTATCTTTGAATGAACTGAACTAGTACCATGCCTCTACTGTATGAATTTGGGAAATAAATGTATTGAGGTGATATAATCGCTTATATGTTCAAAAAAACCCCTCTTCATTTGATTTGAAAATAATTTGGGTTGTTTCTCAGCCTAAGTTTGGTATCTCTTAACACTTAATCCTTTAGGCATTTTCAATTTAAAGGGCTAGAAAGAGGCTGACTGCTTAGAAGTTTGATGTTAGGTCTATCCTTTAAAAGTCAGCACTTCAAGAGTTAAGGGTTTTACAGCAGCATCAACTCAACCGTGCTGCAGAGATAAGCATCTTTTCCTGTCCTTGATGAATGCAGCTAGACTTCAGGTCCATTAAGAAAGCAGCTAGAGACCATTTCATTCAGCACTGGCTTTTTTCATGACCCTCCTACGAACTTTCAGTTCATGTTCTACAACCCATTGCTTTCCCAATGTTAATTCTTATCTAATTAGATTGCTGAATTTTAACAAATGTAGTTCTTTTCCTGCTGCTCCTTTCTAGCTACGAAGTTAACACTATTCTGTGGAATCTGAAGTTCTTTTCCCAACATACTGAGACAAAACATAATAGTTTACATAAATTTGACAAGAAACCACCACATGACTATATAGCACTTAATTAACAAGCTGAAAATATATTCAAGTCTTGAAACAATTCTCTGAGAAACACCATTCAGGTAATTTTAAAAGTAATGCAGAAGTTTGTTCAATGGCCTACAAGTTATTTTCCAGGCTGTCCCAAAACCAGAGCTATTGTCCTCCAACAAGACAAATTTTCTTACGCACTTTACCTACATACCAGACAGAAAGCTGTGCAGAGCCAGCTAACTGGACAAGCTAAGCAGTCTTCACAGACCCCTAGCATCCAAGTCAAGACGTACAAGCAGACTTGCCTATCCAGGATACAGAACCTAAAATTTTCTCTACAGGGCAAACAGAAAAATTTGATATTTTCAAATCCTTGAATGAACTGACAAAGGGCTGGTCTTTTTTTTTTTTTTTTAACTGAAGGAACCCACTTATGCATAACGTACCAAAAAATAATGCTCATTTAGGAAGATGACAGAAACCAAAGGATCAGTTCAAACACACATTCAGCATTATTCAGTCAAGAAGCTTTTGAGAAACCCAGGTGAAAGCACTTTTTCCAAACATCTCAGGTTGGCAGGGCTGGAAAGAGGGAACAAAACACCAAGACAAAGATTTTGGGCGCACACAGTACAACTGCATTTCTGAGGGGATCCAATCCTTTTGGTATGCATGAGACTGTGTCTAAAGTATCCCTTAAGTGACCTGCTCAATGCTGCGCTCCAGTTTGTCTAAAATCCAGTTTTAGGTATACACATCTTATCTGGGATGCTGGTTTTGGAAACTAGTTATCTTAAAGTAATCTGCCTTATTATGACCGAAGTTTAAAATACAACCTTAAAATAAATACTGTTTTCTATAAATTCTACTCTATGTCAGAAGCAGAAATTAAGTCACTCGCAGCAAATGAATGTATGTTAACACTTATCCATCCAAAGAAATCTCTCTGCATCTACTTGTGGAAGGTGAGGAGGCAGCGCACAGATAAAAATAGGTAGAATGAAATAGTTATCTTTTTAAATTTATTTGCAGTATGGTAACTTAAAATCTGGTGCACATAGTATTAGAAGTCCTGAAATTATGTTTACATACCAGTATGTTAGTGAGAAACTACTTATGTCTGTATTCTGAAGTGGCTAATCCAAATCAATTCAGGTAAGCAAAACATTATGTATAGTTTATTTTAAACGTTCACTTTAAATTGCAATAATGTTAAATACAAAGCACTTCTTAAGCCAATTTTATTTTCCAGTTTAAGTCATAGGATCCTTCTAGTATATTTTTACCTTTTTTCACATAAAAGTATTTTAAAAACCCATAGTGGAGTATATGTGGGATCTTCAACATCTCAAAGGGTTCAGCTCAGCAATCCCCCTGCCCTGGATCTCAAACCTGTATTTTCTTTATTACAGAAGACTTATTTTATTACAGGTTTGTTAAAGGATACTATATGAAAACTAACATTTCTTTTTATCCATTGTATCAATATTTAACCTTTACCATACTGTTTAGTGAAACACAGTAACATGCTATTAAAACATATAAAAGACACATCTCAGTTCTAAGAGGCAAACATTTACCAAATAAAAAATGGATAACAGATTACATAGTGAAGAGGGATGCTAACAGAAGAGTATATGGTAAAATATCTACAGAAAACTACCCAGTGGTACTACCTCTGCAGAGCCTGAACCACATTCTGGAGACACAGAATAAACTCAAAACCGGGCTTTTCTTGCATAGCTTCTTCATCAGAAGGTTGTCACAAATTGTGCTAGAGAGAAATACAGTGAATTGTCTGAAACATTCAAGTAGCAAAGCAGAGGAACTGTAACAAGTCAAATCCAAAAGCCTTTTTTCTTATCACATTGCATTCAGTATTTTTCTTTTTCACTTTCTTTTGGTGCAAGTAGTTATTTGGGCTGCTGGTGTTGTCAATTATCTTGCTTTCATTTCTCTTGCTAGTTTCCAAAGCCATTTAAATGCAACAAAGTACAAAGGAACAGCCAATGAAGTACGGTTCTTGCAAAGTGACTTCTGCATTTGTGTGGGGTCAGCAGACTACAGAAATATTTTAGAATAGGTAGGAGACTTGTGTTACCGAGTGAAAAGAATATGAAAAGTCAAGTGAAGCAAAACTTGAAGCAAGCAAACCACAGAGATTGGCCCCATTAAAGAAAATCCTATTAAAAGCCTTACCAACTTAAAGCTAGGCAAAGAAAGCATCTTCCGCTAACAGCATTACTGCTGTGACCGACAACTAGAAGCCTACCACATGCCAGTGTCCTGGATCCAAACTTTTCTTCACCTGATAATACTTATTCTTTTCAGAAGGAAGAGAGGCATGTAGTAATACCTGCAAACTGTGCACTTGTAGAAGTATATGCATCTCAAAAAGTAACAGTGTATACTATGGGGACCAGTAATTTCAATTCTTACTTCTTAGGGTGCATCACTGTGTTGACAAACAAGTATCATTTCTGGCTTTCAAAACTGGTTTCATTTCAAAAAATGATTTTTCTAGAAGATCTGTTTGCAAACTCAACTATGAAAATTTTCTACACAACTAAAAAAAAAAAAAAAAGCCATTTTTCCTGCAAGATGCACCTGACATTACAATTGAAAAATGCTTGCTATTGCACTGTAGTAACATTGGCATCAGACAAATGCTTCTTATGTTGTCGGTCTTCCTTACATCACGCCTACTTTGACAGGGACTTCTAATCAAAGTGAATTTACTTCTTGATTTGATTTTGTCCCGCGTCACAGTTCCTTGCCAGAAAGTGCTCTGTATGTTTATTTCTAAAAGATAACTGCCACTGCTTGAAGAGACCAGAAAGCAAACAAAAACCCACAGAAAGGCGGGAATCCCAACATCAGAACTCTGTGTATGTCTGTTTTTATAACATATATGATTCTTTTCATAAAACTACCCAGGCGTGGCATTGCCCCACATAAGCAAATCTCAGACATTTGTTTTAAGAAGTATTTAATCAGAAGACAAAAGGAAAGACTACGTATCTTTTAATTTGATATGGAAGACAGTTTAAGGGCATTAGTCTTTCTTCTTTTAAAATGGAAAAAAAAAAAATCCCAAAACTCCAAAACCAGACAAACTAAAATTCACTGCCATGTTACTACAGCATAGCTCCAGCATTTCTTAAGGGGAAGACAATTTCTAGTGCAAACAGAAATCTCTTCCTACTTTTTATAATAGTAAAGAAACTTGAGCTGTCTCCTTTAAGGTAATTCTTTGGAAATTTATTTTTATTAATTTAGAGCTCCCCAATCAAAGTAATATATTTAAAATAACTTTTCAATAAACAGCTCAGAAAATCCAGACTGCAGATAACATCCAAACAAATTCTTTTGGTTCTCCAACGCAAGAACAGTGGCTCTCCATTAAACTATTTCACACCAGTTGCTGAAGAGCTAGTATCACATTTCAATAGTCATCCCTCTCCCTTCAATCCTACCAAGGGCAATTACATGCAACCTCTAAAAGCAAGCAGTTAAGTATTAGCAAGGAAACAATGATTGTCACAATGCAACAGAATATTAAGGCCAGTGAATAATAACTGAATATTTATAAATAACACTAATTACTATTAAAGCCTGCTTTTTCAAATATAATCAGAACAAACGCACAACAATTCTGTAGTGTACGAAGTGTATATTTCAATTTACTGTATGCAGTCTAACAACAAATTTGGTCATAATTTACCAGATATACATAAATGATTTAAGTAGTAAAAGAAGATTCAGTTCCAAGAGAATAAGTTCATACCTTGAGGAAAAAAAAAACCAAAACAAAACAAAAGGAAAATACATTAAGAATGTAGAGCCAGGTCCAGTTTCTAAGCATTAAGTGAGCAGTATTCTAATAAAGCAGATTTAGGTGAATTTCAGATATATATATATATTTATATATATAGACAGATCTACCAATTGTAAACTATGGTTTTAAAGGGGATAAATGGGATGGAAAAAATTTTTATGCTATACTTACATATTCACAAAGCAGAACATACGTTAACGTTTAAAATATTTTTTCATTCATATCATCTTTGCCCAACTAATTTCTACTTTGGACCCCACCAGAATTACACATTACTCATTTCAGTCTAGAACAATGAGAATAAGATGTATTCTTCAGTGTAAAAAAAGGCACCCCACCCTCCCCACCCTCCCCCAAAAAACTAATCATCTGTTAGGTTTACAATGATGTGGAAACTACCAATGAAACAAGTGGATGATAAAAAAAAGCATTTTAATTCCCATATAACTGTAGTTCAAACTTATCTCAGCTTCCATCAGCAAAAACAATGTCTTAACATTATGTTACTGTTCTACTGATGTAAAGGACAACAGTAAAGCTCGTCTCTTTAAATACATACCAACTTTGATCAGATGGAGCACCATTAAGATTCTGTCCGTCAAAGCATAGTTCAAAATTATCCACACAACTAGCATAATTTAGTTACCTGATATAAAATAGGAAAAAATATACTCATTTTAAAATTAAACAAAGCTGAAAAATACGGTGACCCTCAACTGGTTTTTATACAGTACTGTCACACTGGCCTAGCTATGTGTCATGATAAATGCTCTGCATATTTACTCGTTGTGACATAATAGTACATCAGATGTATTGTTCCAATGATTGCCTGAATTCATTTGCCTTAGGCTAGGCAACACAGAGGAGTTTAAGATGAAGGTGTAATGCCCTCCCCTCCCTATGAAAGAGGCCTGAAATCATTGGTACAATATTACAAGCTTAGGAAAAAAAAAAAAAATCCACATGGCTACAAAAATTCAAGTTTGAATGTCTCCTAGAAAATTTGAAATAAAGAGTGTAGGGAGCATATCATCCTGAAAAGCAGACAACTCAAAGAGCATTATTTTGCTTTGGACTGTTTGTTTTTTTTTTAAAAAAAAATCCAGCAAATTAAGTCAACAAGTTAAATGTAATTGGTTTATATTAAACACTAGCAACAACCCATTAAGTACAAAAGAATAAAAAATAGTTTGTGTTCATTTTAATGACGAACGATGGGCACAATAGCCTAGTGTCCAATTCTTATCACATAAACTAGCCAAAAACCGGACAAGAAATTTATCAACCAAAAAGTCGTTTAATATGACACTTTCTCCATTCCTTGTATTTTTATTCTGTAGGACTGAGGTATACACCAGGGAAGTCAGAAAGTTTGAGAGGAGGGGGGCCTTAAAGGAGGGAGGAAACATTATTACATCAGACACCTTTTAGCATGACTACCTCTTTTGACTAAGTGGCAGAAGAGTTACCCATGCTCCGATCAGTCTATTATTTTCATTATTGGTCATTTCTTCTGCAAGATCATTATGGAACTGATGAATCAGTAACAACCTTCTTGAAAATTCAAAACTGTGAAGAAACAGACACCAAATTAATGCCATTATTAACTTCTCCAGTGCTTATCACCTATACCACCTGCCAGCATAAAGCCAAAAGTTTTAAAACCAAATTTCAATACGGTGTTGGCGTTATCTGTGATGCATATTTTTAAATGATTGGCTTTCACCTATCAGAGTATGGGAGAGGTAAGGTTCGTATGGCAAAGACATGCTTGTGGAAACAAGAGCCACTAGCCCAAATTAGCTTCACTGGTTCACTGACAAAGTACGAGTGGATTTGGGAAAGCTGTCTTTGTATTTCCATACCAAGTTGCAATTTTCTTCATTCATGTTAACAGATACATGAATGTGTAACATAAGTACAGTTACTACTATGTCTGAATAGGACCCAAGTAGCTATATCCTATAAATAATAAAAAATACATTTTTCTTTTGATAACTGACTGTAGATGTGAGGACTCTGTATAATTCAACCAAATGGTTGTATGCTGTACAGTCCTGTGCAAATATCATAAAAAAATTAATAATCCTTTTTTGCTATAAGGCTTTGACCCTACATTTTTCACAGCAACATAACTACCATCCAGCCTGTACCATATTTTGCAAGCTTTCAGTCCAAAAATTCAATAGTCAATCCATATAGTGTCCATTTGCAGCACCCTGAAGTCATATGCTCTGTCAGTCATCTAGAGGCATACAAACTTCCCCAGATTCATCCCATCGAGACTGGTCATTCTGTTCTTCTACATCATCACCAAGCTCCTCATCACCTTCTCCCACTTCATTTTCCTCGTATTCTTCATCCCTAGGGAAATCTGTGTCCTGCACCTGGTCTGCTCCCTCTTGCCCTCCAGGTTGAGATTTATCTGCACAGTCTACACAAACTCCATAACGTCGTGATCCATGTCTTATTCCAACGCTGGCTGCTAGCATAAAAATCTTCTTACACACCATACATTTATACTTTTTATCCTTTTTATGCACCTATGGAAGAGAAATATTAACAGCTGAAAATACACATATCAGGTTGCATTTGCACATAATACTAGAAAACTATTATTAATAATAATAACTAATACAAAAATTCATTTTTTGAACTCTTCCAAAAGATACCCCACCACTGTTCAGAAAAAGTGAAGTACTACTACTACATTCATTTTGACTACAAGAGCTATTGCCCGCAACCAAACTACCTGTTCACTGTTCAGCAGGTAGCTGAACAGCTGCCTGTTCCATGAGCAGGTAAGAGTTCATTTTATGACTACTCACTGTACAGAACAAGACTACGAAAGGCAATTAGAACTGTATAAGCACTTCCGTTGCACACAGGATCATATCTCATTTAGAAATTGCCTTTACAACTTTAATTTCTAGAAACATTAAGAACAATCAGGAGTTACTAAATTCTGTGTGAACTCAAAGAGCAAGATCCTTCTTCCATGACACCTCCCTTCTGACACAACCAAATCCAACATCATCTGGGAAAAAAACCAAGATCAAGATACAAATAGTTACTTCAGTCCCGCTGTATAATCTGTACAGCTGACATTACATGTTTTTTCCTCAGCTTCTGTACTTGTTACGATAACGTTTCACACAACGCAGAATGTGAGGTGTTTGTTGAATGGAGAGGAGGGGGGCAGGGGGAAAGGTTGTTCTGACTCCATCAGGGAGAGCACACTTCAGTTAAAAGTACAGGGCTGCGCCAGGCTCACTCTATAGCTATTTTCACCCTGTCTGACTTCATTTCCTTTCCTGGGACGGGGGGGGGAAATAAATCTGCAGCTACAAGACCTGGTCAGATACTGCAGGACAGAAACCTGAAGTCCCACTCTACTCTTCCTGGTAGACCGACTACTGCCCACTGTTGCTATCTTCTCTGGTGAACCACAAAGGAAGAAGCAGAGTAGCTGCTGGGACAGGTTATACAGTATCACCACCAATAAGGCGATAATGACCTAACCTCCTCTGACCAGCCACAGAGCTGCCCTGTACCATCACCACCTCCATCACTGCAGTCACCTACATACACTACAGAACAAAATGTCCTTCACCCTGATATCTGCTGGGAAGGCTACACAGCTAGGCAGGTACAGTCCAGGTCGTTCCTCCAGTGTCTTCATGATAACTTTTTGACTCAGGTGGTGGAGGAGCCAACAAGGAGAGGTGTACTACTGGACCTAGTACTGACAAACAAAGAGGGACTGGTGGAGGACATCAAGGTTGGGCGCAGCCTCAGCTGTAGCGATCATAAAAAGATCGAGTTCAGGATTATGTGCAGTAGGCATAAAACAACAAGTAGGGTTGCAACCTTGGACTTCAGGAGGGCTAACTTTGATCTCTTCAAGAAACTGCTTGGAGAAATCCCATGGGTTAGGACTCTAGAGGGTAGGGGGGCTCAAGAGAGCTGGTTGATATTCAAGTATCACTTCCTCCAAGCTCAGGATCAGTGCATCCCGAAGAGCAAGAAGCCAGGCAAGTGAAGCAGGAGACCTGCATGGTTGAGCAGGGAGCTTCTGAAAAAGCTCAAGTGGAAGAAGGGACTGACCACTTGGGAAGATTACAAGAATGCCATCAGAGTATGCAGGGGTGAAATGAGGAAAGCCAAGGCCTCCTGGGAATGAAATCTGGCAAGGGATGTCAAGGTCAACAGGAAGGGTTTCTTCAAGTACATTGTAGGCAAAAGGAAAACTAGAGAAAATGTGGGCCCACTGTTGAATAAGACAGGGGCCATGGTGACAGATGATGCAGAGAAGGCAGACTTACTGAATGCCTTCTTTGCTTCAGTCTTTACTGCTCAGGCCAGCCCTCAGGAGTCCCAGACTTTGCAGGTAACAGAGAAAGTCTGGAGGAAGGAAGACTTTCCCTTGGTTGAGGAGGATCAAGTCAGAGATCAGTTAAGTAAACGGGACATCCACAAGTCCACGGGTCCTGATGGGATGCACCTGTGAGTGCTGAGGGAGCTGGCAGAAGTCATTGCTGGGCCGCTCTCCATCATCTCTGAAAGGTCCTGGAGAACAGGCGAGGTGCCTGAGGACTGGAGGAAAGCCAATGTCACTCCAGTCTTCAAAAAGTGCTAGGAGGAAGACCCGGGAACCCTCAGGCCAGTCAGCCTCACCTCCATCCCTGGAAAGATGATGGAACAGCTCATTCTGGGTGTCATCTCAAAGCATGTGGAGGAAAAGAAGGTTATCAGAAGTAGCCAACATGGATTCACCAAGGGGAAGTCATGTCTGACTAATCTGATAACCTTCTACAATGGCGTGACTGGATGGATAGATGAGGAGAGGGCAGTGGATGTTGTCTACCTTGACTTCAGCAAGGCTTTTGACACTGTCTCCCACAGCATCCTCATAGGCAAGCTTAGAAAGTGTGGGTTGGATGAATGGACAGTGGGGTGGATTGAAAACTGGCTGGCAGATAGAGCTCAGAGGGTTGTGATTAGTGGCACAGAGTCTAGTTGGAGGTCTGTGACAAGTGGTGTTCCGCAGGGGTCAGTACTGGGAGGAAGGCACCAGTCTTTTTTTCAGTGGTGCCCAGTGACAGGACAAGAGGTAATGGGCACAAACTTGACCATAGGGAGTTCCATCTAAACATGAGGAGGAACTTCTTGACTTTGAGGGTGGCAGAGCACTGGAACAGGCTGCCCAGAGAGGTGGTGGAGTCTCCGACTCTAGAGACATTCCAAACCTGCCTGGACGCCATCCTGTGCAACCTGCTCTAGGTGACCCTGCTCTGGCAGGGGGGTTGGACTAGATGATCTCCAGAGGTCCCTTCCAACCCCTGTGATCCTGTGATGCTGTGAGTCTTCAGACTCAGTAACAACATCAGTACTCCTGTCTTTCAGGCGTCTAACCCTTCACGAGGTGGTATGGGAGGAGGAAGAAAGGCAGCAGTAGCAGGGTGAAGAGATGTGTATCTAAGATGAGAGAAGTTCAGTGGAACATATGAAAGATGCTGGTTCTAAAATTTATGTAGGAGCTATTAATATTTGCCTTTCCTACCTGTAAAGCATTTCAAGGAATACTTAAAATTACTACGGTGGTCTTATAAGTATCTTCTATAATTATATCCTGATATGACTCAAGTTATTATTTACTTTTAATAATATTACTGGCTAACAGAAAGTCCATTTCATGATAGCACAAGCTAAAAAGGAAAGTTAGGAACACTTGCACCAGAAGCTTTTTTCTGCATCCACATTAAAACTTGGAAGCTCACAACCACTTTTTCTACTCACTGAGGAACAAAAAGCCAAGTGTGAGGAGGCTATGGAGACTTATGGAACACCTTCATGAGGGAGCAAGGTGGTCCACTGATTCTCAACAGACTGAGGATAGCTACCAAAATGGGGAAGTGCAATTTACCTCATTCCATGTACTAACCTATTTTAAGTATCTGCAAAACATGTTGCAAAATTAGTTTGGGGGTTTTTTTGTTTGTCTGAGGGTTTTTGGTTGTTTGTTTTTAGTCACAGCTTGGAGAAATGTTATTACCTTCTCACCACCAATATGATCTTGCTTTTATTACTCCCCTAAAACACACCTTGGATTTTATACAGTAAATATTATAATGAAGTCTTAATTTCCTTACAGACTAGGCAAAGTACCTGCAAAATACCCAAGACATAATATTTTCTCTGGATCCTCAGGTAAACAGTATTCAAGTCAAATCCTGAGTTATGCAACATGCACAGGACAGGGTAAGCTCAACTGCTGATTATAGTATTGGTAGAATGCAAGTCAGAAGGATGTTTACTTTCTGCATCTCAGATATTTTTCATTCTTTCCTAAATCGCAAAGCAGATACTACACTATAGTTTTGTCTAGTTGTGAAATAAGTATTTCGGAACTACCCCAAGATATTGTGCAATTGCTGATTAACAGGGTGTCCTCACAGAAAATGGTGATGCAGCATTATAGAACAAGATGATATGCTATTCTATTGCAGTAACACTAAGCCAAAATTCCCTTTCATTATCTACAGAATACTTACATATATTGCATCTCTTTATCATGTCACTTTGAAAATCACCTTGATATTATCTCTATAAGAATTCCAGCAACTGTCTTAATTGATACTGCATTTTTCCATGAAGAATGTAAGAGGTATAATTATTACAAAGAGATGTTTATCTTCATCCGTTTTAGATTAAGATAAAACAGTTTACATTATGGCAAATCAGAGAACAGTGTTTCTCCCAACTACCAAAACATCTGAAAAACCCATAAAAACGCACTTGTACATGTGCGTACATACACACACACACAAACGCTTGAGGTCACCTACCAAGGAATGTCTCTTTACATGCTCTCTTCGAGTAAATAGCTTCCCACAGATGTCACAACTGAAAGATCTCACGCCTGTGTGAATGAGCAAGTGTCTCTTTAGTGTTCTTCTGTATTTGGCTACATAATTACAGTGTGGACACTTCAACTTGTTCATGATTAATGCAGAGGAATCGCCTACAAGAAAATAAGCCATCAGGAGAAAAGACGATGAAACACAAAAAACTATTTCAATATGTTCTGCTTGGTGCACAAAAATAAACAGGTGCCAACACAATAAAGCACCCACATGACTTTTCATCAGCCAAATCAGGACAATGCCTGCCTGCAGAAACCACAAATACTGGTAGGTTCTGCATGTATGATCTTGCTAGAAAAATACCTACTTGTAACCAAGGAACTTTTACTGCAGAAGTACGGATCAATTATTTGAAAAGAAGTCTTATTTCATGGATCAGAGTAAGTTAACTACAAGTTAGCAGCATTCCATCTTCTAGAGGTCACCTATACCAGAAAACACTTTATTCTGGATTAGAAACCCTCTAGGCTCTGTGGCATTTAGACAGTTACAATCTTCTCTCCTGGTATTCTATTTAGAATTACGTGCAGGAGCTGCCTGCCAAGATCTCACTCTGCAAACAAATAGAAAAAGAAACTATAACTAAGCAAGAATGAATATTGACAAAAGGAGTAGAACTGTAAGAGTTAGCATAATTCTGAAACAGCTAAAACGAGAAATTATTGGTTCAGACCTTAGCTATTCTCTACCCAAAGTCTACTTTGGTCTAATAGTAGAAAAAATAAAAATAGCAGAAAAAAATTCTGGAAGTAGCAACATCCCACTTCTTCCTTATGATGGAAGAGAGCTATTTACATACCCTCGGACCGAGTATAACATGGCTTGCTCAAAGGATACATGCAAAACAAGTTTACTACAGCTGCCTGTTACTGTGTGAAACAGAAAAGTACAGGATGCTGTGACAGCTATGATGATGGCTACACAGGAATACAAGAGTTATTTTGAGAATAGGGTACTGACTCAACTCACTACAGGTGAGAATTTATGAACATAATTGTAACCATCTAGAAGCATCCAAAAAGCACTGTCTAAGCCTACATGATTATACGTGCAAGAGTTTCTAATGTCCATGCTCGCATAATGAAAGCAAAAATAGTTGTGTGTTATGTACATGGGCCTGTATGCCTATATCTAAGATGCCTCCTCCTTGCTTCAAAATCCATCGTAACACGGAAGTTAAATTTTGCTAATATTCAAAAGTTTGCCCTGGTATATCAGAGCACTCATGCAAGCTGCATGTCAATATGACATGTAATAGCTTACGTGTAGAAAAATAAGTTCAAAAAAGGTTTTAAATTGCAGTCTTATACACATCAACAGGGGTATGACAGACAGGCAGACATCTGGGACATAAGATATGTTGGAATTCAATGGTTTAAGAACAGGTAGACCTAAAACCAGAGGTTCTAACCCCTTGCCTGCTAGTGAATTTCACCTTCTGATGACCCAATTTCTTCCACTGTAAAAAACAAAATATTTAAAGTAAACCATAAACCACATCCCAGTAATAGCTTAAAGTTACAGAAAAGAGGTAGGCATTACTATTACCCAATCCTTAAGATACTCTTTTTACTGAAGTTTATGTACTTTAAAGATCTAGCAATAATTATTTTGTTGTGGGTTTTTTGGTACGTTTTCAGTCAGAAAAATAATTGCAGATAATTGCTTGCTTGAACTATTAAGAAAGGCATGTAAGCTGTGGAAAGGCAGGTTATACAACACAGGTTTGACTGAAGAATGCTTTAGTTATGGCTGCACTGAAATCAACACCTGTATTGCAATAAAGTTTTTATTTTTAATAGTGAGAAGTGCGCTCTGAGATCTACTTTTAAAATTATATTTAACTTTGTATCTTCATCATTCAAGTGTTCAACTGCAAAGCCCATTTATCTGTAGTTAGCTTACTAAGCCCTTTTTACTCCCTCTTAGATCATTAAAAACCTCAGGTATCTTCATATTCAGGCACAATACAAGAGCTGATATAAATCATGTTCTGGTTTTACTTTTCCATACATTTGAATTCCTTTTTCTCCCTCCAAGAAAGTACTCCTATTTACAATTAACCAGAAAGGCAAATGATATGGAAGAAGATCACGTGAACACTAAATCTCTAAACAAATTAATCAAGTATTACCAGCAGTGACAAAGAAGACAAAGAACCCCTATCAGAGGCAAAAAACCTCCTCCTCTCCATCAGATATACTTGCCATTTTCCCAAGCTTCTTTTGGCCAAGATTCTGGCAGCAGTCCATACTTGAAGTCACTTGAAGTACCCGGCAGCAGTCCGTACTTGAAGTCACTTGAAGTACCCGGCAGCAGTCCATACTTGAAGTCACTTGAAGTACCCGGCAGCAGTCCATACTTGAAGTCACTTGAAGTACCTGTTACAGACACAGTCTTACGTTAGCTTCCCCGGTTCTAATCAGGTATGTTGTTTAGCAAAATATATATCCTTATTAAACTGTGACAAAAAAGTTTCAAACCTTAAAACAGTAATTACAATCTTTTTTCACATTATCTTCAATACTGAAATGAAGAAATAACTGCATTTCTAATTTCAGTGAAATTATGCCTTTGAACTCCTCTCCATGGCACCATTTCTTCTCCCCATCCTGAGAAAAATTCAAAGCCTTTTCCATACTACAGGAACTTTTATGGTAAGGATATTTATTCCCTCACTATCATCATGACAGGGCTCAAAAGGCTTCCACTGGATTCTCTTTACAACTGCCTTGTGGAGTTGCTTCATCTGGTCTACCGCAGGCAGTCTTGTTGGTATAAAAGTAAACATTTTCTACTGGAGGTGAGATTTTCTTTATTGCCTTAAAATATCTCAGCGGTATATAAAGTGCTTTAAACACCTTTGTTTATATGAAGTATCCTACAGCTATGTCTGAATTCTTTTTTGAATAATCATCTCCATTACTCTATAACCACATCTATTCAAGAGACCATAACTACTTGGAGTATACCATCTTAAAAGACTAGTTTGCATTTGGTCTTTAGACAAGCTCTTCATGCAGTTTATGTAGTCTTTGTAGCTTTTTTTCCTCTTTAAAAGAACAAAATCATTCAGACGTGAACAGTGCCTTAAAAAGATCCTTGCTTGCTTAATTCTATAGTTTTTTAACAAGTAAGAATTGCATGAGTGAATATGGAATCACTATTACACAGCAAAGAGGAGAGAACTATAAATAGTACACAAGCAAGCTGCACTAGACATTTGACAAAAATCATATTTGTGGGGTAAAGACTCTTCTGGCAAGAGTGCAACTCAATCTTGCCCCCAGTCCCCAAGACAGGAGTTTGCTGGAAAACATGAACTCATAAATCCATTACTTTCCTCACAGGCACACAGTTGTTAAGTAAACTAACCACAGTGGAAACTGGCAGATTTCCTTTTATTTGTCTGGATAGTGCTCAGGTCCTCACACCAGATTCCCAATGTCACTGCTGAGAAAAGTCCTGAGAAGGGCTTCATAGTGAAAAGATACATTTTTACTTTCAAGTCTGAGACTGCTAGTCCAAAGACTTTTTCCTTTGTCCCTATACTGCTCGTTCTAAGGATTTTTCCGGGAAAGGAAATTCTCTTAGTGTAAACTAGAATTTCACACAGCTAGTGGTAAACTGCATGCTGAAACACTTGCAAATTTGAGTTTCACTGGAAACAAAGTACAAATTACAAATCCTCAGAGCATTAGATATATCCAGTAGTTTCATTTACTGCTCAGGCTGTGTTACAGTTGGCAGCAGGGGTTTCATCTGCAACATAGGACAACAGTTCAAAAGGAAATCAATTAACAAATAGGAAGCTTATAATTCTATCGTACCCAGCAGACAATGGCAAATGATAAGCAAAGCTGGATCACGACTGCCAAACTACGTATTCCATCAGAGCTTTTAAAAAGCAGAGCTTGGGTGGACAAAGGAAGAGAAATCCCAGTATTTTAGCTCATCCACCTAGCTATTTTGGTATAGAAGGAAGCAGGAAGAGAAGGAACAAGGAACAAAGTAGTGAGGAATTTTTTTTTTTTTTTTAATTACTGACTCTAATAGATGTTGTTATGTCCAAAAGAGGTAAGAACTCCTTACAATAATTTGGAACTATGGACTCTAGCAATGGCATCTCACAACTGCCCAAGGAATAGAACACAGATACCCTACAGGCATGCCAACTACGCATTCCTTTGAGGTGAACAGTAAAACTTCCTTCTGTAATACACAAGAAAGGATTAGTGAGGAAGCAGTATTGTACAGTTCTAGGCAAGAGCAAAAATGACTTGACCTCAAGGTTAAAAGCCTCCAAACTAAAGCAGGCTTCAGGACCTAGCAGAGAAAAAAATTAAACTTTTATAGTCTGTTTAAAATATTAGGCTTTTCTTTGTAGGTTTTCCCCCTCTAATAGAACTGTCCTGTCTCTAGTTGACCAGTGATCAAAATATTTTAAACATGTTTTTCCCCCCTTATGGGGGGAATATCTGTAAGATCAACAGACCAAGCCTTTACTGCTCACAGATGTGACGTATATGCTGTGTATAGGCAATACTGTATAGCTTCCTTCAAGATAAGCATACATCAAAGACAGACTTTCAGTAAGAGTTGTACCAAGCTGAGCAGATTTTTAACACTATCACTTTGACGGTTCTTCTGGATCTAAGAGAACACAAGTTAAATTTCATTAGGAACATTTATGCTCACAGCTGTTTGAGGGAAGTTAGCAACTCAAATCCCTGCATAGGTCTAGACCTTAGCATAAGACTCGGCATAGAGCCAAACAGACTTCAGAGTTGTAGTCTAGTGCAGATAATAGCTACTAAATCTTTCTACCTCCAATTTAAAGAGAGGACCTGCTATAACATGAAAGAACATCAGCACAGATACCACAAGAGATAAGAGGTTGCTACAGACACTTCAGTCTCTGCACGGTACAGGACTAAGTAGATCATAATTAAACCTAATGCTTAGTCTTAGAATAATTCGTTGACCTAGAAAACCTGCTTTCTAGATTAAGCACACATATAACGTGTTCAAAACAAAACAACAAAAAAGTAATTTTTAATGTCTAATGGCTCATCCATACAGGAAAGGCATGAATTACATATAGAGTGGGAACTGGAAGTGCAATACCTAGCCTCTACTGGTTTCCCCAGGTGGACATACAGCCTACAGTCAGGTAAGCTTCTGACTGTAGCTGAGCCAAGTAAAATATGTTACAGACCCTTGTAGCTTGTAACATCTTGTCCCATTCTTCCTCCTACCCAGGCTACTGCCCCCTGAAACCTGATTGCAAAACTGCAGATACAGTCATCATCTAACCTGTTCCTGCCAACTTAAGCCCAGATGATTTTGATAGGAGACTGAAAGCAACTACATATGCAGTTGTACTGGTAGACTGGGGGTGGGGTGCAAAGGGGAAAATATAGACAGCAGTGAGAAAGATATTTTGAACAAACAAACAAAAAAGAAGGTAATCGGAATCAATAACGTTCTGTGTCTCCAGACCAGGTCATCTGACCACAACTATCCTCTGATCTAAGGATACCTTTTTACAGTTTAGTTGATACTAAAAGAGGTGTAAGTTAATAATTCAAAAAGGAACAGAATACAAATAAGCTGATTAACTATCAGCACTAAAATTATCAAGATGTCAATTTGAGAAGATAGTCCGAAATACAATGAAGTGGCTGTGGAGGCTTTACACAATTAACAAAAACTTTATGGAAGGATTTTATGTTCTACTGTGTTTGTTTTAAGGAAAAAGGATAACCAGAAGTCAGACATACTGATTTTCAGTTTTGAAGGCAAGAGGTAGGGGAGTATCACCAGAACGAGAATGCATCTGAGCGGGAACATCCTCAGTTCAACAAGTTTTGCTCTTTTTCTGTAACCAGAAATATGCTGATTTTTTGGAAAGAACAGAAGACATTACTGAGTAGGGGATGATCAAGGAGATTAATGAGAAGATCAACGACAGAAGCCATTGAACAGGTCATTGTAGAAAGGGATATGGATGTAGGGCGCGCTGAGGGAGAAGATACAAAACTTCGCACCAGATACAGTTGTCTGTAATGAACTTAACTTCTGTTTTCTTTATACATATTACCACTAAAAACAGAGCCAGGAGAAAAAGGACTACTACTGTTTTTTTCACCAGGTTTCCCTGACATTGACTGCTCATTCAGATCAATTAAAAAAGACAGAAAGTAGACAGGATAAGCGATTAGGCCATAGCTTTCAAGGATTGTAAAGAGAGCAGTGGTAATCTACTGATACAATCTGGATTGCTAATAGAGCACTGGATTTGTTGCTTATGTTAGGTAACATGACAGAAAAAACAGCACTGCCAAGACTGACATACTGGGAAAGAAAATATATTGTACTCCATTTGTTCCCAGAGTATTACTCACATCTTTAACCTTGCTTCTGAAACGAGTCAAAGCATATTACTTCTCAACTACCTCTTGCAACAGAAGGCTCAGACAAACTCAAGATATTTTGCCAATGCAATCTTACTCATACTGTATGTACTGCTCCCAATTGCTCTTAGTTTTTAATATTTCTCATTCATAAAAAAAACTAATGGTTTATTGCCTTGACTATGGAGGCAGATCTATCACCAGCTAACCCTACCAGATGATCATCAATTGATGCCAAATGTATCAGCCATTTGCTTTTTCAACTTGCTTATCATATATTCCCTGAGAAAGTCCTCCCTGAGAAAGGGGTGCCATTCACATTAGAAAGCTATTTTGCTCATCTTCCCACAAAGGCTACATCAGTGAAACACAAGATAATAAGAGCTTTCCTCATCCAGATCATTTATTTGTGGAGGACTTATTGTTCTCAGGGACTATCACAGACTCAAACAAAAACTTAAGTCTGAATGGACCTCTGAAGGTCACCTATTTCAACCTCCTACTCACAGCAGGGCTAACTTCAAAGCTGGACTGTATGTTGCTTTGGACCTTGCCAAGTTTTAAATATCTACAAGGATGGGAGATTCCATAAACCCTCTAAGCACTCTGTTCCAACACAACAACTCTCACGGTCAACAGTTTTCTTCATATACAACCAGTTTTTCCTTAGCTGCAACTTGTGACAACTAACTCTTGCCCTTTCACTGTGCACCTCTGAAAAGCATATGGGTTCATTTTCTCTGTAATCCCCTTAAGGTGGTAGAAGATGGCACGTAGGTCCCTCAGCCTTCTCTATACTAAATAAATTCAGTTTCTCAGCCTCTCCTTGAACAACACGTTCATTGTCCCCCTAACCACCTTAGTGCCCCTCCACTGGACTTCCTCCAGCTTGCCAGCATCTTTCTCGTACTGGGCTGCCCTAAACTGGGCACAGGATTTCAAACGTGATCTTGCCAGTACCGAGTACAGGGGTATTATTATCACTTCCCTCAGCCTGATGGCTAATTCCACCACTTAGCCTTCTTGCTAATACCACCACTATGAAGCTAGCCTTCATTGCTCCTAGGATGCATTACTGACTTATGTTCAGCTTGCTGTCCACAAGGACCCCCTGGTTCCTTTCTGCAGGGTTACTACACAGCCACTCAGTGCTCAGCTGGTACTGATGCACAGGGTTGTTACTTCCAGATGCAGGACTTGACATTTGTCTTTGCACAGCATCTTGGGGGTTCCTGTTGGCCAGTTCCTACAGATTGTTGAGGTCCATCTGAACAACAGCCCAGCCTTGCCCTCTACCGTATCAACCATTCCCACCAATTTGATGTCACCTGCAAACCTGCTGAGAGCATCTTCTGCCCTTACTACCCCGATCACTGATAAAGATGTTAAACAGTATGAGACTCGGTAAACTATTTTCAGGAAAACAGCCCCTCTTGACTTCACTGACAAGAAAATACCTTCATCCGTAAACTTCTGGACTATGTTGTGAGCTCAAGGGCCAGATCATGAACACTGCAAACAAGTCAATGTAAGGATGTACCTCATGAGCTTTCTCAAGTATTCAAGAGAAAACTCAAAGACCTTCTAATATAAACATTTCACATCCCCTTTTCATCAAGTCTTATATTTAAAGCATTAATATAACTAGGACTTTCAAGGAGATATACACCTGAAAGGCTGCATGAAACTCCTAGAAACTGACTGGCATTTAGGATTAAGATCCTTCAATACAGTAAAAAACACCAACCATTCTAGGTACTCGGGTAACTGAATTAAATCTTAGCATTATGTTCTCCTCCCGTTTTCTTGCTAACTCTTTGAAAAAGTGACTGTAGAACAAATCCAAGGAAATAAGTTTGACTTGTCCTCAAAGGTGCCAGCTTCTCCCTAATGAAGGGGTAAAAAAAAAAGCATCCAAGACAAAAAAAAAAAAAAAAGGAAAATTAAGTTTATTCCCATCTTAGCCCTAATACAAGGGTTATCTACACAGTAAAGCCATTAGTTTCTTTCTGCATCAGCGTTACAGAACTGCTATTGCTACCATTTTACCAGCTACACATTGTAGCTTGTAAACTTATTTTTGTAAAGGAAGAATTAAATATCAGCTTGAGGGCCAGGAAATAGAAGTAGCACCATGCATCATGATCAAAGACCACTGATGTCACTGTAGTTGAGACAAACACACCAAGAACTGATACGGGTCTCCACTCATATTTATTCTTACATAAAGACATAAGCACAGATACCACTGCTGCGTAAAGACTGTCTTGGTTTGAACAACTTTTTATGCTGAAACAGTTGAAAGGACATGCCAAGAAGATCTTCACTTCATGTTAGCTTCTCTAATTGCAGGCAGTCTTAGAAGCAGTACCATAATTGACCAAATCCCTTGTGCTGAACTGGCATCTCAGTATCGTTCACTCCCAACCTACTTTGCCAAAGCCTAACTTTGTCCAGGAATACCAAGGGATTTTGTCTTTATACTGGGCTTTGAAGACAAGTAAGGTACAAGATAGAGGCACAAATCTGTAAAAATAGCAAAACAAAAAAAACCCGCAACCCTTCCAAGAAAAAACAAAATAAAAAAACAAACAAACAAAACCAAACACACACACACACACACCAACCCCCAAAACCAAAACCCCAGACACTTCCTTGGGAACTCAGCATAAGATGATCTGCGAGTACATGACAAACTAAGCTTGCCAGACTGGTGTCATGCTCTCCTTACAAAATAACCTGCAATATTACACCCTAAAGAAAGGGGATCAACTCAAGTCACAAGCAAGTGAATGTGTAAAAGACTGGAACTTCTACGCAGCTCATACTTTTCATACACAGGACCTGACCATAAAAGACAACCGCTGCTTAACAAAGGGGTTGGGGGGCTTTTTCAGCTTTAAAGATGGTTTTTAAAATGTCCCCTTAGCACCCTGAGAGCCCTGGCAATACCAGAAGTGACTAAAGTTCTGCAATTGTGGATGCATTTTTACAGTAAAAATGGCAACTCTGATCTTGCGAACTCCCTTCTCCATTGTTCCCAGTATGACAGGATGAAACATAACTAACAAAGCTGCACCAACAAAGGCTAGTGGTTAAAGCAAAATTGTCCGCTAAAGCTGTACTCCTACCAATGCATGTGTACTGCAAGTACTACAATAAGCTTTAGGGTAAATGCACAGTATAAGCTTGCTATGCTATAGTATTCCACATTTAGTATAAATTTTCTACACTATGAACACATTTCTGGTTGGCTATATTTACTGATACCTGCCAGAAGCTGGCACAAGTAAGAAATGCTGCCTGCCTCTCTCTTCCACCCCAAGTTCTGTACACAAGAATTCCAGAATGTACACAGAGAATAAATAGTTGGGCAGTGAGCAAAACAACTCAGCTAGGGCAGAGGACCTGAAAACGAGAAGCTGAAGGAACCGACTTTTACTCAAACTACATGCCACTTAAAACTTATTCTACTCAGATACCAACACAGAGGATGACCTATCCTTTCTCTCAAATTTAAAAAACAAACAAAAACCTTCAAACCACACAACACACTAAGATTTGTAAGCACACAGTAACTGAACAGCAATTGATCAATTTATACTTCCTTAAACTCTCAGATGACAAAGTCACTCAAGCATAACAGTGATCTCTCAGGGAGTTATGGTAACTGAATTGAATAGGCCTACCAACACAGAAAACCTACAGGTTAAATAAGAAACCTAATATTGTTTTTCTTGTACCATATTTCAGTGAAGGCATAAAGGATATTTTTAAGAGTCCTTTAGCGATCTTTTAGCTTCATAAATATCATATGGGAATGGATGGGCATGTGAACACAAGTATGTAGTAGATAAGGAAGCTCTGGATAAAAACAAGACTTTACTTTGTAGGATAATTACTAACTGGAAAAAAAGCTTTTTAAAGGAAGCTGTATTCTAATCTTCATGATAGTTTAAAAAAGCTCCACGCTACTCTGAAAATCACCCACAATCCAAAAGGATCTGAAACATTTGCAGTAAAAACACTTTCACTGCCCAGCATGTGATAAAATTAATTAGATTTGGCTTACTGAGCTACATCTTTGAGATGTAGGAAGCTAGCTGGAGGTCTGCAGACACCACATAACCTTCTTCCCCAACCCATCCACCCTGGGTTGGTTTTTTTTTTAAAAAAAAAAAAAAAAAATCACAAAACCAAACAGCCCAAAACAAAAACCAAACCAACACAACACTCATAAACAGAACACTGCTTAAAGTTGCAACATCAGTGGTTGACCATACCATGACATTGCAAGGATCTATGCTCTCTTTGGGATCATGCCTGGGAGATACAAATGTAATGAATGGGGAAGAGGTTGACCCTCAGATGTTGTACTCTCTTTAGATGACTTCTAAAAACCTATGGGGCCTTCAATACCAAGTTACATAGGGAATGCAGCAAATAAAGAGGTTAAAGGTCCATTAAGCAATTTAATCTTTCAATCGGTGTATCAGCTGAAGATCTGAGGAGGATCTGACCGAGAGTCATAGTACCATGGAAGAGTAGGAAAAAAAGCTTAATTTTCTTATACTACTATTTTTTTTTATTTGTAATTGAGACAGTAAAGTGGGGTTTATCCCTACAAGAAATAGATACATGTCCAGAGAAATCCATCAATTTTGATTTCTTCAAATACAAAGTTACCTTTCTTTATTCTAAACTCCTGATGAAGTTGTGTTATGCTGCTCCCTCATGTCATGAGGGGAACTGTGACCAGCACTACATTTTTTGTAAGCAGGTTTAGCTGCTGCTTGTATCCTTCTGAAAAGTAGCTGCTTCTACAGCAAGCTGAATTAAATTCCTTAAGAACTCCCTACGAAATCATTCAGGAACCCTCTTGTTCCACAAAAGGGCTGTTTTCATGCTGCCTTTGTTATCCTTTCCCCCACCCCCAACACAATATATGACACAGTATTATCTAGCCTAAAAATCATGGTTACAAATAATCCGGTGGTAGCCTCATAAAACTACTGGGATATTAAATACAAGTCCCCTGAAGAATCAACACAGTGAGCTCTGGAAAGCATAAGCAGTACTTCACAATTCTGTTCTGAAGCCTGAGCATAAGACACTTGTACTCAAACAGGCCCAAATGACAAACAGTTTCAACAAGCAATAAAAAAAACTACGAACAGACATTAATAATATGATGAACTAGAATCACTGAGCTTTTATGAACTGCAAACTGACTAAGAAATGCTGACCAATTTCACTGTTATTTTCACCATGGTAAATGGTTAATTGTAGGATGCACCCCAGCTGTAAACAGTAAAGACATTTTTTAGCAGATTATCAACTAGAAGGGAAAATAGTAAGATAGGCAGTAACATTCAGTGTGAAGAAACACAGCTATTCTAATTAATATAGCTAAAACTGGACAAGGCTTGAAAGCTTCAGTAAGAGTAGGTAAATGAAGTAAGATAGTACATGAAATTTAAAACCCATCTCAACTTCATGGAGTTTTTTGAAGCTCACCAAAGTGCTACTTTTACAGGGAAGGTGTTAAATATAAACTCTCTAGCAATGCAGGGTGAGAAGAAGGAAAAGCCGACATATCCTTATGGATACCTGTAGGAAAACTCACATTTGGCAAGGAGCAATTTAACATGTTTGCTTTACTGGGACAAGAGGGGCAGCAGATAGTTCAGAAAGCTTTTATTGTTGATTACCTAATACTTACCTAGCAGTACCCAACCGGAAAGTCCATTTACTACAGAACTCAAGATAGTGGCTTTTGGGATAAATTTTTGCAGTGAGGAGTGTTCTTAAATAGGCTTCCCTTCCACCATATCTACAGCATTTCATTCCCCTCACAGAAACACAAGATAACCCAAAATCATAAGCAACGACACAGCAACTCACTTTGCATGTAACTGGACATCTCATAACTACAGCTGGTGTTGGTCAACCCCATCAGCACAAGACAAAGCGTAATAGCAAAAGGTCATTCTTTCCCTTCTAGCAACTAAAGGGACAGCACACTTCTCAGTTTTCATCGTAAGATTTTACTATTACTTCTTTTTCTTCTCACAGCATTGCATTATATCTATTCCAGAAGACATTTTCTTATGCATTTTTAACTCCCAGTGCTGATTATTTTTGGTAGATTTTCCTCTACACAAGAAATGTAATCCACAACTAAAAAGTTACCGTATAACCTGCAGGTTACTCTACAACTCATTCTTGTCATTCCTCCAATTCTCCACTCCTCCCCCTTCCACCTCCCTCTTGCACCTTTTCTTGGGCATAGAGGGAACAATTGAAAGAGTGTTTAAGAGTGGAATCTACCTGCAGAAAAAGCTAGCCAGCAGTAGAGGAGAAAGAACACCGAATGCTGAAGCACACACTATGGGTGAAAATAAGCTATACCAACCCCTACTTCCAGTATCTTGTTTCAAACAATGTGCATGCACGTAAGAACTTCATAGAAGTAAAGGTCTTATTATAAAAATACTAGATATGGCTTCCAAAATAGTTCTAACAGTGACAGAAAGTGTAATTATTTACCTGGGACCACTTATGTTGTGCTCTGAAAGTACCAAGGAGATCACTAAGTGACACTATTTTATAGTTCAATAAAATAAACTCCCCCCCTGCAAACCCAGAACTTTCAACGGTTTTGGACAAACACCACAGCACAAACTCATTATGCCCCTGGCCTCTCATACAGCTCTTTTCATCAAGATGTTGCATGGATGTATTTTGTAACTCAATTCTTTAGCACAACGTGTTACTAGAAACCTTGGTGCTTCCGTCCAAAAAAACTGAACAAAGACTAAACTTGTTTAATCATTACTGCACTGCCCATATCCTCCATTATTTCTTCAAGAAAGCTCCACAGCACATATTCAAATTCTGCAGAATGCAAACAAGTATTTATTTCTGTTGCTGGGGTCATCACTGAGTAGACATATTCTCTGTGGTATTTCCAACAGTAAAAGAGGTTGAGTATCTACCCCATATAAATCAGAAACAGAAATCACATGCTAAATTCTGGCAGAAATTTATGTTTGTGCAATTAATATACAGCCATGTCCTCAGTTCCTGCTCCAGACTCTCTGCTGCTCTTTTTCATGCTGCTACAATTAAGTATGTATTAGCAAGTAGTGTAGCCCAGGACAGGCAGATTTGTGGGTGCTGAGGACTCAACATCCCCGCTACACACACCTAAAGGTGCTTTACTTAAGGCTAGATCCAACCTGGTGCTGTGGACCCAAGGCCTGTCAGCAGCTGGCATGCAACAGGCATTTCTGAAACCCACCTTCTATTTTCCTTTCAGCCAGGAGAAACCCTGTGCAGTTTAAGAAAGCTCAGACCGTAAGAGATCAGGAAATTCACTTTACAAGTGCGCACTCCCAAGCTGAACTGCAAAGCTAAAGTAGACCTACCCACTGAGTTCAGAGATGAAGACTAGAGATAAGCAAACCCTCTGAAGCATTTACAGAATGAGTGTTGGCTCCTCAGCACAGCTGCTTCTCCAGAGCTACTCCTGTTGTGGCCACACTACTTGCTAACTATATGGATGCATCTTGTACTGCCCGCCCCTGCTCATGTGCCAGATGTACACATCTGTAGCTCCAGCCTGCATCACCCTATATTGTCACATGTCATAGTGGTGCTCATGCACACACGCTGGCAGGGTTCAGCCCAGCACAGAGTCACCACATGCCCTCTAGCAGACCGGACTCCACCTGTGACCTCCGTGCACCTCAGCGGCTGCCAGCCACAAGGACCAGCATCCACTGCGGGTGGAGGCGTTTTAGGGCCCCAGGAGAAATGGCCTGTCCCTGTCACTACTGAAAGGATTCCTTTCAGCCTTGTTTTCATACAGATCTGGGGGTACAGGAAGAAACTGAGGCCATCCTTCCTTCCACCAAAATAAATACAGGTTCCTAGACCCTCCCAGAACTCCGGTTGCTTTCAAATCTCTGTTTCATCACTGGAATACAAAAATAACCGGAAATATTCTACACCCATGGGTGCGAGTGCTGATTTTTTTTTTAATTATTATTTTATTTCCCTCTTAATTCTACCCCTTGAACCTGGGAAGCAGAGGACATCCACAGTTCCTTGATGCTTGAAGGAGGCAGACATTTTAAAATGCTTTAGAAACAGACACATCTAAAGAACTTTGTTCCAGCTATGTCTCAAATCCACCTTTAATTTGACTTCTAAATTGGGGTAAGTTTTCATCAAAAAGTGATACAGGTAAATGGCAGTACTTCAAACATATACTTTAACTATTTATACAGTATAATGACAATAACTTGAAAAACAAAAACCTGAACTTAATTACAGCTCCCCAAATCCCAATTACACTGTGAACAGTCTGCTTAGAATTCTTTGTGTGATATTTAATCTTATTTTCTCATTTACATTAACCATAGATCCTTAAGGAAAAAAATCCTATGAATTCAGTCACTCTCAGATTTTGTTTAAAGAATAGTTTGACAAAAAGGTAATCCCTCTACTATATGTCATTGTGGCATCTCTTTCCTATCTGTTTCACAAATCTACTTTAAGATTTTCTGTTATACTAGCCAAGATTACTTCATTTTGTAGCTTCCCAGATACCTCTACAATAAACAGCAGTTGACTTCTGTTTCTGGGTGACACTCACACGAGGGCGATTACCAGAAAAATCTTTTGCTAGTGTAGGGAAGGAAATGATAAAGGCCTTTTCTCTCTGTGCAACCAGCTAACATCGTTAGCCACCACTTAACACTCCTTGATTTTGTATGTAATATAGTGGCTACAGATTAAATGTAAATGTAAGAATTTTAGTTTCTACCAGCTGGTAAGGATCCCCAATGCAAATGTCAAATGCAAACAGCATGTTACATACTGCATGGCACAGCACTGTCATTCCTTTTTCTAGCCAAAGATACACTGCTGTGCCCCAAGGTGGAGAATCAGATTACTGACTTAGTAACCTGACTGATGTGTTGACTTTACTAAAAGGTCCTATTCAGCTATACCTTTATAGAAGTTACGTTGTCATGTACTTTATTCAGTAATTTAGTTTTCAAATTACATGATTGACACTGAGTGATATTTACCTGCTTCTTCTTTAATAAATGACAAATCTTCTTCTGGATATGGGACTGATGGTTGCAACACTGAGCAATCTTCTGAGTTCTCTTCAGTATTTGGTGGTATATTATAAATAAATCTCTTTGCAGTTTGGTTTTTCCTTCTTGCTTTTCCAGGTTCTTGAACAGATTGTCCCTGTGCGCCCATGTCATTCCACACGAAAACTTTTCCCTCACCTTGAGATTCATTTTCAGCCATTTCAGGTGAGCTGTCCTGGACCCAACTGCAGTCATTCATTTGGTAGCTTTCCATTTGGCCCTCATCAATAGAGTAGCCATCATTCTCAGTTTTTATGCTACTTGCCAAGTTGGTAAGGTTTCGTGTTGCCCAGAAACTGGCAACTTTCTGATCCCTTGGAGACAAACCATCCCTACTAACAGATCTTCTGTTGTAATCCACGACAACTGTCTCTGGAGCTTCTGATTTTATACTTATATTTAAGGCATCTTTAATGAAGTTGCGGCAGGACTGGACAACCTCCGTCATCTGAAGGTAGCTGGCCACCGACATCACTTCAATGGCATTTTGGCTCGTAAGTACGAGGTTACCAGAATATAAGAAGTCCAAGATGACAGAAAAACCTTGAACAGCAACAACGTCTAAATAGGTAACAGTGGTTTGGTTACGGCTTTCTTTGTTTGTAAAGCAATACAGAGTCTTAAAGAAGCGGCTGCCTGCAACCAGGATGTTCTTGTGAGCTCTGAAGACCCTCCCGCTCACCACAATATTAACATCACAAAGAATGCCTTTCTTCCTCTGCTCGTTGAGCTCTTGCAGGAGCTGATAGCAGTAAGAGTTCTCATTTGGCCTGCTGTTAAAATCACAGTATCCTTCATTATTCAGTTCTGACGGTAACTCTGACTCCTGCAATTAAAAAAAACCCACAACCACAATTAGCTCTTACGAATGTTCTCCTTAGACCTCCAACACTGTAATAAGGATATGAAAATAAACTTAAGAAGATAATGTTATTCAAATGATTTTTTTTTTTAAACTTATGCTCTTGGTGATAAAGGCAGACAGGAATATATAATTAAAAAAATATTTCTGAAAACTAAGAATCGCGATCTCATTCAGCACCCTCCACCCCCAAATTTGAAACAAAAACAGAACTAGCAGAATTGCCTTGAGGGCAAAGGAAGTGAAATTTCGGCCAAAAGTAAGGAAAGATTTGGTTGAGTGTGAAGTACTATTTTTTCTTAACCCACATAAAGATTCAGGAGTCTTTCCTTCCAAAGATTTAACTAGATGGTACTCATATATCCAACTCCCCCTTCTTCCCTAGAAATCTCCACTTAAACAGGTAAGTAGAACCCTGATAACTCATTCAACATTTTCTCATGCTGAGAGATGAATACATAAAGATTAGGTCTGTATCTCCCAATCTGTCTTGTGTGTTTTAAAGAAAACATATTACTGAAGTAGTTGTAATAGTAGATACATTTCTTATACAGTTCCACAAATTAAGCAGTTATTCTTTATTTTCTAATTGTGGCAGACTTAGGAATTAATAGCTGTATTACATGACAAGTGGACAGAATATTGCAGGTGTCCAAACCAAACTTAAGCTTCCATTACACTATTTAACTAAGACTTTCTTGAATCAAGCTTCGCTGAAACTTTCCAGTAGCAACACCTTTAATTGGTACATACTTATTATACACACAATATGTACTTATTTGTCTCTCTACAACCTTTTTAAGATGTGATCTCAAATGTGGCTTGAAAATTTTGCTAACAGTAGTATCAGACAATCCAGCACCAAGAAATTAGTTGTTATTAAAGATTAAGACAGACAGTGAGAGGCTGATAAGTAACAAGAGATCTAAACTGGATTTTAGAGCATTTAAAAAACTAGTAACATGTTTAGACAATGATGATTCAGAGCTGCTACAAAGCAGCAGCTAGCAGAAAGCAGAAAACAACACAGACTGGCATATTTGAGACCATACTTAAATTGATTGACATGTGCTGCCATCAAGATCAGCAACGATGAGAGTCTGTTTTATACTGGATCTCTAAATCTCTTCTTCCCTAGCAAATAAGGACAGTTCAAAACTGGCTGGCTCCAATATGGTTTAGGATGAGAGATCAGATTTTGCAAATTGTATCATTATTTTCTCCTCTCATTTTCTAAAACAAGTCACAGATTTGGGGGCTAGAGGTATTGTTAAAGCTAGACTGCCTCAACATTAGAGGTCAAAATGAGCATTAACAAAGTAATGTTAATGCTGTCATGAGCCCATAATCTATACTGAGGCTAAAATATATGTTGCAGAAAAGAACTACTCTTAATTTGGGACTATGGCAGAAACCAGCTATATAAAAAAAAGTTACGTTCCACCACACAGAAACTAGTGCATTGAATCAATACTCACCTCAAGTTATAGTCCCAGTGTGGATCACCGGGATGACAACTGAGGCTGTAACTACATTCTCTAAAATGGTATTTACATCTATAAGCAGCAAATAGTGTTCAGCATAATCAAAATATAAACTGTACCATTTCAGCATCTCCTGCAGAGACATTTCAGTTTACTGTCACATTCAACTTGCTTCTAAATCTCTACCCTTCTCAGAAAAACACTTCAATGAAAAGAAGAGGTAGAAATAAAAACAATTAGGCTGTTATGTGAAGACAAGCAATAGATCTTTGTTCAACCTTGGCTTAATTTTTTTCTGCCTACTCTCTGACATACCCAAGTACTCCCTCAGATCAGAGCTCTGAAACAGAAAGCATGTCCCAAAGGTGTGACAGCTAAGTATATCATCCTTTAAGTTCTCAGAGGATTTTGGATCTGGACTAGCTTCCTGTCACTCCTGCAATGGAGCACTGCCTAGTTTCAAAACACCAATTACACTGACTTTGGATCAGATTAAGATGAAAATTATCGTACCCTAAAGTGTTGTCACTGTAGTCAAAGTCAATCATCACTGACTTGCATCTCACACAGTAAATGTTAGGTAGATGCTATGATAGCTGACAATTTAATTCTCTGAGAACATGTTAAACACCACATAAAATTTAAAAATAATCTGCAGTGGTTCTTTTCTTTTTACAAACATCTGATTAAAGAATGGAGATAGAGTACATTTTAACTGAGCATGCGTATGTATCCAATAAGGCTGATAAAAAAAGGAAATTGAGATTTACAACGTAGTTCTTTGTTTCCTACAAAAATGACAAGCTAGCATGGTAAAAAGCAGTTGCAGATCAATCACAAATGTGCTACAGAAACACAAGACGGAAGTCTTCATTATGAGAAGACCAGAAGGCTGAGTGAAAATAAGAAATATTATGCAACTAATGTCCAAGCTACAGGGGTGTGTGTTGGGGGAAAGAGATCAGTATTACAGAAATGGGTGCATAAAGATTTTTAGAGCTAACTGTAATACTGGAAACAACTGTTTAACTGCTGGTATGGAAGTAGCTAAACCTGATGCCACATCTCAAATGAAATGAAAGCCCTGACATCTTAACAGTTATCAAGTCTATGTTCACCAAGTGTGACAAGTAGAATTAACCTTTACTATGAGAAAAATGGAAAAAAAAAAAATCAATATCCCTTGGAGACTTTTAAACACCTCCTCTTGGTAGAGTAAAAAGTACAGTACAGTTCAGTAGGATGTATTCTATACAGTTCAATAGAAAGCTTCTGTTACTTATGTTGTGCTCATGGCACATCATCATAAGGGTACCGTTCCTCTGATGAGAACCACAAACTAATAACACTTGCTCAGATGTCAATTATGTTTTCAGAATACAGATCAAATATTCCTATCACCTAAGCTCCCTCAATACCAAACTACGTATCCTTTAATAAAAAAAGTCTAGAATAAAAATCAGGACTATTTCAGTTTTATTTGTGGAATCTACAGCCTTGTAAGTCTGAAAAGCTTGTCTCTGTAGGGGAGATTAAGAAGCAGCCTAACAACAGCGAGTGCTCAAAGAAACTAATATTGCACTCAGTTTGAATTAGTTAGACTCATCAGAATACCCCCAAAGATAAATGACTATCCGTATGTATAAATCACTAATTAAACTTGCCTAAAAGCTAATAGGAACAGAAACAGATGATCAAAACCTGCTACTAGAAATTTGCTTTTCTTTATCCTCCTGTGCCACCAGCGTACTCTGTCTCCTGGAAGCAAGTGGTGGCAAACAAAACCAAACCCAATCTAACCATAGATTCCATCTCAGCTGTATGTGTATGAAAAGTAGTTATTTTTGTAATCCTTTCCCCACTACCACATCTTTCGCTACAGCAGTTCCCTATGCCCTCAAATTAATTCTAATCCTGAAAAATGGATCCTCTAACAAAAGTGAGCTATCAGGAACTTCTTAAGCATGTGCAGCTACAGAGGAAAACTATCTCAAAATATGGTCCTATCAGCTGCACATATGATGCTATGCTGCTGTTTTACACACCATAGCATTGCTCACAAAAAGCTCAGCAATTTAAAACTGTTCCATTAAGTTCCTAACATCCAACGGAGTAGTTTGAGGTCTGGTAAAAATACTACATAAAAATACAGTAAATGACAGTACTTACTCTGAAGGCCTGACTTCCTCCTCAACTTTTCTGCTCTACTAAGAGTAATTCAAGAAGTTAACTTAGAACACTATAATGTAACTCTTACATCTGAAGCACGATTTCTATTCATCACCACTCACATAAAGCAAACAATTACAGTTCACATGGAAAAAATAACACATCAAAGGCCTTCCTCCTTTTGGAGAGCTTCTGCTTTAAACCAACATGCCTGTTAGGCTGGAGAAAGCTTTTCTGGCAGTATTTCCAAAGCTCAGCTTCAAATTATGTCCAGAGAGAAATGTTTTAAGAAGCTGCTTCGAGGGGAGGAACCCCCAGCAGCCAGTAAATCTGCATCTAATGGATTTAAATTCATCACAGAATTAAAATCTTTTGCAGTGATTTCCCAGTAAATGTCTATTTCTTGAGATTTCTGCAACACAACAGTCTGTTTATTTAAAAAATGAAGGTAGTTTCAAGAAGATTATATCTTTCCTTAAGCTTTACTATGAAGACAGATTACTTTAAAAACTAGAATAGAAAAAAAAAGTCAATATTTTTGTCTTAGCACCGACTGACAGCTCAATACCCTTGAATTACAGCAGCTGCAACCACTTGTGATCTATTTTAGCATTCCAAATTAAACCTATCCCAAAAATAAACTGAAATCATCACTTATTTCTTCATGAGTGTAATATCCAACAGACCTATAGAAATTTCCACTGCTTTACTGTCTTAACACCTACAGTTTCCTTTTCGCACTTGAACAGTGGCACTTTGCCATATGTTTATTAGCAGCTGTTAAACATGCCCTGCAGTTGAAGCTTGTCAAGTCAAGAATACATGTGTGTTGTCTCTAAGACAAAGGCTGAAAGATCTCTCCCAAGTTTCATTAAATCTAAATGGCTTCGCTGCCTCATTATGTATGTTGGAAATATGGTCAGGGTACAAATTACCTACTTTTATTCCAAGTATCTGGTATCATGGCATTAAGGAAAAAATGGGGCTATTGTTTTGGTATTAATTTAAACACACGTATGAAGAGAAATTCAAGTGCTATTAAAAGTGTGAAAGGATATGGAAATTAAACATAAAAGCGGAAAGAAAACAGAGATTCTTAATCAGATTTTCGATAAAGCAAGTGTAACCCGAAAGTGCACCACAAAGAAAATTACATTGACTCCTGAAAAACTGCAATTCCTTCCCTCATGAGAAGTTTTTAACTGAAATGTATCCGCACAGGGATGCATCCAGCACCGTTTTCCACTCAAAAACACCAATCTCTGTACAGCTACCTTATAGAAGTTTACTTTGTCCAAATCTTATCTTTAATACAGTACAAAAGAAACACTGATGCATCTCATCTATCCTACTGTTTCATTTATTATTACAGTTACTACAAATATTTTTTCTTAAACTATCAGTGGTATAAGAGCAGAGGCTCATTTTTACAAAGATTCCTATGACAATGAAAGGTTAATCTTCAAATAAATACTTACATTAACTTCTAGGCTACTGTGACATGCAAGCCAATACTC
>VFFE01007674.1:0-102431 GCA_008921705.1 Burhinus oedicnemus | reverse complement strand
CCATACGGCAAGGGACGAGGAGGGGGGGCCGCGGGTCCCGAGGGGCGAGCGGAGCCAGCGGCGCGGCCGAGCTGCCCGGCGGGCGCGGCGGTACCGTTACTCGCCTGGCGGGCGCGGCGCCTGCGCGCGGGGCCGCACGTGCCCGGCGGGGCGGGGCGCGGCCCGTCCTTCCGCGGGGCGAAGGCGCGAGGGAGCGGGACAGACGCCGTGGGGTGACACCACCCCCACCACCACCCCATCCTGCGCCACACCGGCGCTCGCTGGCTTCACCTCCCCTCCCCCACGGCCAGTGGCCCGGGGGAACAGAAGAGGGAAAGCACAAAAATCTCCTAGGTCGAGGTACGCGATTAAGTGAAAAAGTGGGAGAAGAAAGAAAGAAAACGGAACAAGCGACGCTGGAGGCATCTCCACCTCCCATGGGTAGAGCAATGCCCAGCCAGTTCCTGAGGAAAAGATGGTTAACTTCCTTAAACACACCCTTCCACCCCCCGTGGGGGGACATTTTACAAGGGCATGTAGCGAGAGGACATGGGGTAATGGCTTCGAACTGGAAGATGGTAGATTTAGATTAGATATAAGGAAGAAATTTTTCGCTCTGAGGGTGGTGAGACACTGGAACAGGTTGCCCAGGGAAGCTGTAGGTGCCCCATCCCTGGAAGTGTTCAAGGCCAGGTTGGATGGAGCTTTGAGCAACCAGGTCTAGTGGGAGGTGTCCTTGCCCATGGCAGGGGGGTTGGGAGTAGATGATCTTTGAAGGTCCCTTCCAACCCAAACCATTTCATGAGTCTATGGATATCTCTTTTGTTGGTTCAGATCATCTGCCCAGTTGTGTTGCCTGCCAACATCTTTGGCATTCCCAATCTAGTTACTGGGGGGGCGAGTAAGAAACAGAAGAGGCCTCAGTGCTGTGCAAATGCCATTCAGCAACCGCAGATCTAAACCCCAGCCCCATACGACCCGCTATGAAGAAAATTGATTCCATCCCAGCCAGACGCGGTACAACAGATAACTAAAGATGTCAGAGAGGGAGGGCTATGGAGTCTTCCAGATGAAGAAGTACGATGGTGTAGCTGTCGTGTAATGTCATATATTTGTAATAAAAAGAGATACTCTGTGTCTTGGCTTGGAAATATGCATGAGCCTGGGAGAGTTGACTTTGACTTAGACTTCTGAGAAGAGTTTGCGAGAATACTATAAATGCTGTCAGTAATGCTATAAACAAGAATGCTTTCCTCCTTCCAAAGAGTTACTTGGGAAAAGGGGACCTTTGGCAGAAAATTAACTTCCGCTTCTGGAAAGATTAAGAAGGTCTTCCTAAAATTCTGGGGGACAGAGGAGAGTTGCTTATGGAGAAACAGAGAAGCTGTAAAAGGCAGTATCAGTTTTCCAGGAAAGGAGCAAAGATGATCTAAATTTAGGCAAGGGGGCAGAGCAGTGATGGGAGATAACGCATTCTGAAATTTGCTGTGCCACACTGGGGCACAGGGTGGAGATAGCGATTCAGATCTGGGTTCATCAAAGCGAAGGGTTCCCATGATGCAGCCTCCGTAAGATGCGAAAGAGACACGTATTTCATAAAGTTTTAGGCTTTGTGATGTATCGGTGGTTTTGGATTCCTGTGGCACTTGATCCTTGCCTGTCAGCATTCGTCAGCTGAGTAGTGCCGCAGCACTTACCTACATCAGAATTTCTTACCTGTTTGAAAACTGTATTGTTTTTAAAGAAATGTTTGGCATCGTAGATTATTTCTTACTGAATGTGTAATCCAGTGCAGATTGCAGTGGGTGTATGCAGAAAGTTTACATTAAGAATCCCTGCTGGGATTCACATTTACGGAGCGGACTACTTGTGGTCTCGGGGAACATACCTGCACCCGGGACTGGTATGTTTAAAACTTACCCAGTGGACATCCAGGAATGAGCTGGGATAAGATGCATAGGAGGGACGGTAGGGTAATAAGCTGTAGGGTCCCCGTTTTGGAGTACAAAGAAGTGTTGTTTGATTGCAGCAGGTAATCTAGAGTGCTAACGAATCGATACAGAATCATAATTTAGATTGGAGGAAACCTCTGGAGTTCACTCAGTTCAAAGCAGGGCCAGTCTCAAAGTTAACGGGCTGTTGCTCAGGGAGAACATCTCAGCCTCTCCTGGACTGTTTGCAGAGAAGACCTTTGGTAATAGCTCCTCCCGAATCGTCTCATCACGCTTTTGCTGTGTCAGCTTGCTAAAAGGGATTCCACTACTGTGCAGTGCACTTGGCAAGGGGAACTTAACAGACTCACGGTGGCTAATTTAGTTGCTTTATAATGGATCTGTCACAGCAGAACTGAGGTTGTACTGGTGTGTTTGATAATTCTGTTTTACTGAGTGTCTTCACGGACACAGGTCTCCCCAGGTAATCTTAACTTTTGCGTAACACTTCTTTGTCACTGAGTAATTTGCAGAAGTTTTCAAACCACTTAATCTTCATTGCAGAAATTCTTGTTTTCAGCCTGCTTTGTTGTAAATGAGGGTTTATATTATGTTCATGATGGGACTAAATATTTCAAAAAAGCATCCTGAGGTGCTGTAGCAAAAATACATTTATTTTGCAGAATCATTAATTTGCTGTTTCTTCATCAGCTGGTTTTCAGTTCCCCTGGCAAACCCACATGCTACTGAGGTTCATAGTTGGAAAAAAATCATTGATGTGCACCTCATGGTAATTCTTTAACATACCTTTTTCACCCATAGTCTCTCTCGAGTCAGTAGTGTTTACTGCCGAAGCTCATATATTTGGTCAATCAGCTAGAATCTCTTTCCTTTTCCACTCTTTGGTGGCACAGTATAGGAGAGAAATCTTCAGTGGTTACCTGTCCTAGTCCTGTAAGTAGCAAATGCTGTTTTGTTCTGTCTGAAATCTAATTCTGCAGCTTCCTTATTTCTCTGGTAGTCCTTTGGTTCTTTCTGCTTCTTTCTCCTCTGTTACAGAAAGACAGAAAAATCTCCTGCAGTTCACTGGGAAAGGATCATAAACTGATTTGGCTTCCCGCCAAAGAAAAGTGAGACAGCAGAATTAATAGTTGATGCATCATAATATATACAGTGCTGCTGTGTGGCATTTTGCTCCAAATCTAGAATAATCCAAATATAAACTATGAGTTTTCCAGTCACTGGTAGTACTACATGCATGGGACATACCCTAGGAAGACAGCAGTTGTCACTTTTTTTTGTTTTCCAGGCTCTGAAAGTCCAATATTTAAAAATAATTAAATGGGCATAATGGTGTGAAAGGGAGTGAACATCGCATAAAATCCTGTTTATCACTCCAGCTGTATATGTATCTGGGGAGAATGGTTTATAAGACTCCTTTGTGGGTGAATAACATCACTATTCCATTCCATATTTAATACTACTTAAAGCCCATTCTACCAAAACATTTAAACGTGTGTTTGTGTATTCTGCTGAATTAGGGTTTCAATGAACAAATCGCAAGCTCTTACGCAAAGAATAGGATCTTTTGCTTTGAGATGATAAAACCCCTCGTGCAAGACTCCGAGGCTGGAATTCTCATACTTGTATGATGCCTGATGTAGAGTACCCCGTTGATTAGGGAACAGTGTGTCATCCATAGGGCTAGTGAGCTTGTTAAGCACATCCAGCATCTCCTTTTGCTGCAGCTGAGGAGAGTGTTTAAAGTCTGATCTAACTCTTACAGAAATGAGTGAGAAATAGATCGTACCATGAGAGACATCGTGCAATTCCAGTGTATACCAATCATAGCATTTCCAGCAAAATACTACTGGTACTAACGGCACGTTGTATCTGGGAAGATTTGTGTCCCGAAATTCCTGCTGTCACCTAAGAAACACTTTCATGATGAGGCTGACTCTTCCAAGATAGCTTCTGAAACCGATGCGTTGTTGTCCTATCCCTAGAGCACATCTCTGCAATGGATGTTCATACAGTAAAGAAGATTCAAGATTTTTTTCAAAGAGAGTTCAAGTCTCACTAAAATGGTTTTTGTGTTATTGAAAATCTATATTCCTGGGCATATGAAAGTTTCAGTTCAAATACGCCTACATATTGTGGGATTTTGGAAGCCAGAAGTTCTCTGGTAGACGAGGAGGTTCCTTTGTCTCTCAAGCAAATGCATTAGTCTGCAGAGTAGGCTGATCTGCTGTGGGGATCACACAGCAAAGTGAGTGTATCAGAATTGGAGCCTTATTACTGGGACAGGAACAAGCGCACATTTGTCCTGATATGCCAAAAGTGGAAAAAATAGATCATAGCAGAAAATAAATAGTATAAGCTGTCACTCTGTAGTATGAACTGTGCTGCTGCACAGAACAAGTACCAGGAAGAGAATAGAGTGATCGCAGCTCACAAGGAAGGACTCGGAAACCTCGATGCCATCCCTAGTGTGAGGTTATGCTTGGGCTGCATGCTCAGGTGCCGCTGAAGTAGGCATAGCAAGGTAGATTTTGGTGGCACGGGTTCAGCTGCCTAGGGAGCACTGAGTGCGTTGGGAAGGCTTGTGCGCTGAGATTTCATTGCTGTCCAAGCTGGCGCAGGCACATCTGTTCATGCCGCAATCCTTGCTTCCAGATTACAATTGGAGAAGACTTCTGAAAGTGTAATTCCCAATAACAGAAACTCGCACATTTGTAAAGTGTCAGCAGAATGTTTGGACTGCATTCAGTAGCTGTTTCTGTAGTAAACTGAATTCAAATTGAGTTAGTGCAGTTATTCCTCTTGGAATATCTTGTGATATTTGGAAAGGTAAATCAACATTTTTCAGGTCAATTACTTGATTTTGCACAATCACACCTTGGGACCTTAGACAGGTTAGGAAGGTATCATGAGTTAAAACTTACCATCCATCGTCTGATAACTGTTTCTTTGCATGCTTTTAGCACACAGCGAGTATGAGATAACATGCCTTAACCTAGCCCACGGAGGAAGAATTTTCAGCGTAATTGCATTAACCTTGTATTTGCTGCAGAATAAAATATACACGTGGATAGGTGTTGTGCATGTAAGATGCTATAGCTTGTGCGTACTTGTAAAGCTATGGACAGGCAGTGTGTTCCAGATCTAACTGTGCCACTTGAAGATTTTTTCAGTTTGCACCTACATGCTCCCCCTTTGATGCTGTAGTTACTACTGCCATAGCTCTGCTGGTAAAAGGGTTTGTTTAAGAGCGCTTTCATTTGCTTCAGGCAAAGGGAGCAGGTTGGTTTAAACCCTCTTTGTTGACTAATCCATCTGACTTGTTGGAAGCACACGAGGGAGCGCTCACTTAATTCCTTCTGCCAACAGAGCTGCGGGGGTGGAAGCTCTCGGCAGAGGAGTGGTAAGAAACAACTGGAAGAACGATAATGTCACCGACCGGCACACCTGTCTGCGAGCTGAGTGCCAGCGCGTGACTTCGTCCTGCATGCACTGTGGGTATCATAGCTCTTCCAGACATGTCTGTGCCTCTTCTGTTACGCGTTCCTGGCTTAATTCCCTTTTATACTAAGTACTTTTATATGGCTCTCTCTGGCAATACAAAATAATTTGAAAGCATCCAGAGGTGTTAAAGCTGCCTTATTCAGCAAAATGATGTGAAAATGTCTAACAGGTGAATATCAATGACTAGTCTTGCAGAATTAAATCCATAATTTTCTTATCCAGAACCTGAGCTGTTCCTTTAAAGGGTGCCAGATGCACGGGGAGCCCTGGATGCAGGGTGGCACTGCTGCCCCTCAGCTGAGAGGCGGTCTGTTTTGGGGCTGGGTCATGCTGATTTCACACTACTGGGGAAAGTTCACTTTGCAGACTGGGGTTGAGCCTTCATTGCCAGTTTGCACATTTTATCATCATCACCATGTGTGTGACTCCATTACTCTTAAACTATGAGGGGTCCAGTTGCACACAGGCGTCTGAGAAAAGTTTTGTCTGCCTGGCTGTGAACAAATGTCCTTGTCACTCTCTTTACAGATGTGTCCTTCCTGTTGTAGAGCCTTCTCCTCTGGCTGCACCATCACCTTGCCTGAAAGGCCCACGGGACGTGTAGTAGCTTCCCTCCTTTCACGGATCCCTCCACTGTCTTTGGCAAACTGGTGCTGTGTGGCAGATTCACTGCAGAGTCTATCTTCTGCTTTCTGTTTTCTTCTCATTTTCAGTATTCTCCTAATCTCTTTAGCTTGTGTTTTCTTGTATTCTCAGGTTGGGGCTTGGTCCTGATTTCAGCTGAGATAAATTTTCTTTCTAGTGATTGCTGTGTTTTCAGATTTGGTATGAATGCAATGTCAATAATGCATTGTTTTAGTTGTTGCTAAGTGATGTTTATATTAGTCAAGGACTTTTTTCAGCTTCATAGAAGCTGAGAAGGAGCATAGACAGAACAATGGAATGGCCAATGGAATGTTGTGTACCACAGACATCATGCTTGGTATATAAACGGCAGTTGGCCAGGGCAGCAGGGGAAATCTGCGATCTCTGCTTGGGTCGGGCTGGGCAACCAATTCACTGGGTGGTGAGAGTGATTCGTGTCTTGTATATTCTTTTGCCGTTATTATTATTGTTATATTCCTTTTCTGTTACTGCTCTATTAAACTGTCTTTATCTCAACCCACGAGTTTTTTTTCCCCTTCCCCTCCTTTTCGCCCTCTTCTCCCTGCCCTTCTGGGAGGAAAAAGAGGAGGTGAGCGAGCGGCTGCATGGTCCTAGTTGCTGCCTGGGGTTAAACCATGACAGGCTTCCAGATATCCTTACCAAGAGATTGTGCTTTATCCACTGGTGGTGTTTCTGTTATGGCTACTAACAACATTGCTGCTTTTGGAAAGTTCTGCTTAGTCCAGTCTTCTTAACATTGTAGCTTTGCACGGTTGTTTGTTGGTGTTTCTTTTTTTTTTTCCTTTTTTTATTCTCCACATGGACAGCACTGCTATTTGGTTTAGTCAGTCACCTGCAGCCTAAATGAAAAATACTTTTTTTTAACCCAGCAAAGCACTCGAGCATGTGTTTACCTCTAGATAAGTGTGTTTTCATGTGCTTCCATGAAGAAAGGACATAGGGTTTTGCTAAAGAGATTTTTTTTTTTCTGAAGTAGGACTGGAAGAGCTGACCTGAAGCATGCTGCAGGAGGTGGAAATCTGCTCACTCCTTGGGGCCAAGTGCTTGGGTGATGGAAGGATTTTTTTCTGTATTCCTATGGCTACAGCTATGGCCAGTTTAGCCTTAGCAAAGGCAAGGCATTTCCTCTTAGTTGCCAGCCCTCTATTTAAAGTAACGTAGCCTGTTTCTACCTAAGAGTTGTTAGTCTTTCTGATTCACACCTTTCAGATCCTTTTGTCTGTCTTCCCCTTAGGTGTCTACTCTGAGTGGAGGTCAGCTCTGAAAGCCGCTGGATTTCAACCTTTACCTGACTGAAAAAATAGCACGTTCTTGGCGTTTCATGTCTTTGGTTTCTTTGATGGTCCTCCATAGTAGTCCTGTAATTTTCAGTCTGCAGCTAGGACAGATGTGCTTTATCAGGGAGCGAACAAGCTGTGAAAGATGAACCCTAATCAGGAAGGGAACAAAGCTCCTCTTCTGAGTATTTAAACAACTGCACTTTCCCCATGACTTTCATCAGTGCCTCTTCAGTCAGGTCACAGCCTCCTCCTAACGCTCTGACTTCAGCTAATCCAACTTAGCCCTCTCTTTTTAGCCTACTTTCCACTTCTTGTTTTTCTGGATGATCTTAGACATTTTTCTTATTTCTAAGTCTGCCAGTGGGTCAATGGTACTCTCTTTGTCTTAAGTTACCGAAGTTCATAGAAAGCATCCATCTCCATTAAACCTTCCTCATATTAATTACCGAGCAGCTATTACAGTTATCATGGGCTGCAGAATCTCAACTGAGCAGAGTTAGCCCATGCAGTGGTGAACAGGAGTGAAACTTGAAAATTTTGCTTATTTAAATGTCCTCCTTGTAGGAAAATGTTTGTGAATCGCTGTCTTGGGAGGAGATAAGGAAACAACACAAACTGATTTATTGTGGCACACTTTGCTACTCCTGAAATTCTGCACTGCAGCCCTAATTATAACTATATTTGCTGGAGGGAATTCAAGTGATTCCTAAAAATATTTTCACAAGATATCTTTAATCACTCAGAAAATCAAATTTAAACCAAAATTCTTTAAATTGAGTGAAATCTGTCAGGAAAGATGCTCATGCCAAGTCAGTAAGGAACAGGGTTAGCGCTCTCAAATGTTATTACTGATGTCCTCGTTATAGGATGTTGGAGTTTCTGCTGGCGAGACGTGGTCAGCAGATCTTTTCTTCTGGCTGTCTTTGGCAGGCCATGCACAGGCATGGCTGCGGCGCAGCTGCAGTCTAACCCGGGCAGGGACCAAGGGGAGGAGACTCAACTTCAAAGCAGGTCCCAGGGGAAGGAGGGGGCAGCCCTGGCCGAAGCTTCCCTGCACTGCGTTTGGGAAGAGCTTTCCCCAGGGTCACCAGCTGCGCTGTCTCTGAGTTGGCCCTGAGCCCAGGCAGCCAAACCCCTGGGAGGATGGGAGTGGGCTCAGGGCCCTGACACCCCGTTTTGTCCTTACTAAAGTCCCCTACACACTTCACCGGCCATTCCCTGACCTAACGCTCCCTTTTCTTTTCCCAAAGCAGGCTAGCGCAAGCAAGGGAAGGAGTCCACAGCAACGCTGACTTCCTCCGCGCTGCCCTCGTGCTGTCCCTCTCCCTAATGTGCACTTCCCCAAACCGTCAAAGCCCTCAGCCGTGCCAACGTGCTCCTCTCCCCACAGAGTGCTGCATGGGTTCCCACATCCAGTGTCGATGACCTCATGCCTATTGCATTCCCCTATCCAAATTATAACAATGGTAGTAACGCCCATGGCCATCTTGGATAGCCTGTTTAGGGCCCGGGAAAGGGTTGGCCAAACACGGGTTGCTGTTCCCTTCTCTGTGGCATGGACCTGGAGCGTGTCCCACAAGCATCACCACCTCTGGTGCCTGTCTGAAGTATTGTTGCTCAACATCCTTTATTTTCCTCCTCTTCCTCCCCTTTGTGGTACAGACAGGCTGTTGTCCTAATCTTAGCAGCCTTATGTTCCTACAGGGAGCATTGTTGTTGCCAAATGGATGTTTCAGAAAGGCATGTCTATTTTCACTAGGAAAAAAACCCCTGTTTTTATAGTATTGCTAAAATGTGAACTCTAATGCTTTGTAAAATCCTGGTTTAGTCAGGAAAACGTCAGGCTTACCTCAGTGTAACTACTCAGGCTTTTCTAGAAGTTGTAAGTAAACAGGAAAACATTTAATTGGGTTTTTGTGTGAGAAAATGGATGAAGGTTTAGTACTATTGACATTAAATGAAAGTGGCTACTTGACTTTCTGTTGGTGTATTCTGTAAGCGTTCCTAGAAATTAGGCATATATCATAATTGAGTTAATTATGTTAAAGTAGAGTAAACAAAAAAAGCCCTGCAGACACATCTCTGCACATGGATTTTAAAAATTACAGTTGGCACCTGTGTAATATTTTGATTTAATCTAGGGAGGCTACATTTTCAAAAGCAGGTGCTAATGCTCAAGCACTTAGTGCTGGTCACTGAACTACACCAACACACTCATTTCAGCAGTTTGATTGAGTTTTCGAGGACACCACATAATGGTATCAGCTCTTGGGTCAGAAATCTCAGCAAGACAGAAGAGGTGCTCGCAGAAAATTTTTTGAAGAATTTACAGGTCCACTGTAGTTTCCTTTGTGCGAATGCACAAACCCACAGTTTGTTCAGTCCACGGTTTGGGAGCAATTGTGGGTTTCTTGCTGATACCCAAATAGGAGCTCATGAAGCCAGAAATTTTTAATCATCCCTGTTTGGCTGGGAGACTCCTGTGTCGGCAGATTTGTCATGCCCTATTCTCATATTCCTTCTACCTCTTGGTTAGACAGCAGCTACACACTATTTCTGCAGGAGATTCTTGGCACCAGGGAAATCCATGCGGTATGGGAAGGTTGTAGCAACTCTCCACAACAGCAGCAGTTCTTTTAAGTATGCTTGACAGATATTTTGGGGGTTTTTTTGCATTGACCTGTGAATACTGATCAAAACTCAGGATTGGATCTCAGTCTGTGCTGTTAGGGTGCACTGTCATCAGGCAACTGCTGTCTAGGACAGCAGTTGCCAAACTTTTTTGATAGTGTACCCCTATCATTAAAAAAATTTGAGCACACACCTCCAATCTATGTATATTTTTTAATTTATAAATTATATACATGTATTACTGTTCTAATATATTACGTACATTATAAAACATACACAAAAATAGAAATTAAAAAAAGATAAGCTAAAGATAAACACCCTTTAAATTTTATTTATTTATTTACTAATGGTACAAAATGTATTTTCTTGCCGCACCCCAGTTGATTGTCTTGCACACCCCTTGGGTGTGCACGTCTCACTTTCAAAACCAGTGATCTAGAAGATGGGCTAAAGCTCAAGGCAAAAAAACCAAGACAAAAATCAAGAAAAAAATATTTACTCTTTGTCCTTAATGTAATCTGTGCGGAAGGTTAAAGACTTTCAAAGTCTGGTCCAAGACTATGGAATGAATTCCCTCAGGAGCCAAGACTATCACAAATATCATCATCCAAATGTAAACAAGATTTCTTTAACCTGCCTTTATGACATAAATACATTGCAACATATACATTAAAGAAAAGCACCCAAATTATCAAAGCAAATCATTCTACAAACCTCTCCCCTGGGGCAGAGGAAGGGAGAACAAACGATGTGTTGCTTAACACACTGCTGGAAAGCAATTGGGTGTTGTAGCAATGGGGTGAGAACGTGAATGGACTAGTGTGTGAAAGAAAACTGTATTTGTTACTGTTTCTACTCAATTAAAAAGCTGCACCAGTGTGAATTAAATGTTCATTTCTGGTCAACAGGCATTATATATTCATTTTTTAATTGGATTCTACTTGTTTTGGATTCTTCTATTGTTTTCTTCTTTCTGCAGTGTCATCCTGACTGTGGAACAATGAGTGAATTACTATAAATCATTGACTCTAGCTGCGTCTGGCTGTAAAACAAACTAATTTCTTGAGCTCACTTCAGGAGGCTTTCTTGGGTCATATTTCAATAAAGCTGGATTGCTATCTAAATATAGATCAACCTTCAAATTACTTGCTTCCAAAAGTGATTCAAAGAAGTATTCTGAGTCAGAAATACAGTTAATACCCAGGACAATGAATCCCAACCTTCCTGGAGGTACACTACTGTTTTACCTGAAGGATGAGGTTTATTTCATCCTTGGTGCCTAGTAACTCTCCTAGTCGTTGCATGAGTCAGGACGAACCTGGAGTCAAGACTTCCTCCACCCCTGTGTCCCTTTGCACAAGGGAAAGTACTAGAAAAGACAGGCTGCATGCCCCCACCTCATTTAGAGCAAGTCATTCACCCAGGATCTAGTTTCCAGATGCATGTAGGAAGAGACTAACTTCATGCTGCATTCACCACTTTCCTGATTATGACAAGAAAGCAGTCTAGGTTTCAGAAGTGATTAGGGCTGGCTAGAAGCTTGTGTTTTACACTGGAAAGTGTACTTTCTGAAAAAAATAGGATTTTTTATAGGCAATTTTTTATTTTGTCACAATATCTCAGTTTGGCTGATGTTCCTGGGAATTTACATCTCTCGCTGTAGCGCAGTGCTTTCCCTCTGACCGCTCTGGCTGGTACATTATGGAAGATGTAGTTTGACCAGCTTGCCCTGCCTGTGGGAAAGAATAGGGCATCTTTACTTGAAACAACAAACTCTTTCAAGCTATGGAGCTACACCACAATGGGAAATAAGTTTAACATTGAGATGACTGGAAGCAAAGATTTTTAGCCTTGTTTCAACATGATTCTCTACTGTGATGTTTCCTAATCAAAAGCTTTGGAATGTGCTCTTTGTTTCTCCAGGATGTACCTTGAAATAGTAACTTTGAACAGTCAAATGCAGCTATTGATATCTTTGAGTGTGGGAGAGTAACCATTGGTGAAAAATACAAACAACTTGATTGACTAGTATAACAATAAATGGAACTGCAGCAGAATTTACATCTATTAATAGATTCAGAAAATCACAGAATGGTTTGAGTTGGAAGGGACCTTCAAAGATCATCTAGCCCAACCCCTCTCTGTGGGCAGGGACATCTTCCACTAGATCAGGTTGCTCAAAGCCCCATCCGGCCTGACCTTGAACATTTCCAGGATGGGGCATGCACAACTTCTGTGGGCAACCTGTTCCAGTGTCTCACCACCCTCATCGTAAAAAATTGCTTCCTTATATCCAATCTAAATCTGCCCTCTTTCAGTTTAAAAACATTGCCCCGTGTCCCGTCACTTACAAGCCCCGGTAAAAAGTCTCTCACCACCTTTTTTATAAGCCCCTTTTAAGTACTGAAAGGTGGCAATAAGGTCTCCCCAGAGCCTTCTCTTCTCCAGGCTGAACAACGCCAGCTCTCTCAGCCTTTCTTCATGAGAGGTATCCAGCCCTCTGATCATCTTCGTGCCCCTCCTCTGGACCAGCTTTAAGAAGTTCATGTCTTGCCAATTGCTGAAGTCTAATTCTTGGTGAAGACTAAGTGCTGGTTTCATGTAGGAAATGTTGAAATGTCAGCTTTCTTCGGGATGATAAAACAGGATGAAAACGGATAATAACACTTACTAATTTCCCGAGGGAAGGAGATTCTGAATTTATCTTGATGTAAAACAAGATCTTCCTTGACAAGTTTTGCATAAACCTATCGCTTAACTTTTCTCAGGTATTAAATGCTTCTTCTGAAGCTGATCTGAGTATGAAGTAGGGTATTTTAGTAATATTTCCATCACATTTGTGTCATAGCTCAGTAAGTATACTAGCAACTTGCCTCTTGTCCAGTCTTTCATAAATAATGCCTGTTTTGTATCAAAGCCAATATTTTAAATCTACAACACAAACAAATGTTCATGTGGGAAAACAAAGATGCAGGATTAATTCTGTTAGTATGAACTATTTGAATCTTGAATATATTAAACCTTATTTCTGAACAACTGTTAACTTTGAAAGTAAAAGGTTAAAATAAAAAGTAAGCTGTGGTGTGATGGCAAGTAGATTGAAAGATTTGTGACTACAAGAAGTATGACTTTCTAGTGTTTCTAGAAGTGTGTCTGAAGAAATAAGTGAATTTATTGATGGTTACCATATTGCTCAAATGGCTGTTACAGAAACATGTCTTTTTTTTCTGAAATTCTTGGCCGAAACATCATCACTAGCCTTCTTTGGTTATATTTCTCAATTAATAAACGCACTTGAAGAATTTTTCTACTCCTTTGAGTGAATGAATTAATTCATGTTTGTGTGATGTTTTCAAGACATAACTACCTACTGTGAACTCCAATAACCCATGACTGCCTCTGAAAATCTAATCAAAATTATATTTGGCTTAACTGATCTGTAAATGACACTCAATAGTAGTAGGATTTTACCCAGTGCAAATTTTGCTTCAGACTTCTGGAACAGAATCGTGGCTGAATGTTCCTGGAAATCCAGTATAATTCTGGTTTTACCGTCATCTTAAAAAAAAAAATCATATTGTCAAGTTATATAGGAAATTAAAAACATGCAAAGTTGCCTGTTCTCGCTGCCTCACCTACCAGCTAAGGTGGTTTCGCACTTATTACCAGAAGGCTTTTGGCCAATGTGTGCAACCCAATAAACACAGATGCAGGCTCAGTCCTTTGAACTGCAGCTAAATGCAGCTGCTGGCAGAGCTGGAAGCACAGGCACAAGAACGTTCTAGTATCACACGGCCGGGAGTACATGTTAAACAGGTAGTGCTAATGGGGAGATGAGGACTACAGACCCTTTAGCTACTCCCTGCCCCCCTTCCCCTCCAAATATATATATATATATCCCTGGACGCTGTTGTTGTTGTATAATGTCACTATTATGGACCTACCATCATGTTCAGGAGAAATAAAATTGCAAATTTGAGTGTCCTGTTCCAATTAAACATTCAGTGGCATGAAGCGTGGGCAGATGTTCACGTTACTGCAAACAAGCTGAGGTATAAACAGGCAATGCCTCAGCTGCAGTTTAACCCTGTGTGGGTGTTCTTACTCTGCAGTGAATGTGAAGCACCTTCATCACTTTGCGTGTGGACTCACAAAGTTACTTTGATGTTCTTACTCAATGTCCCACTCTGTATCACAGGATAAAGCACACGTGCTGCTGTTTACATAGTTTACATCAAGTTTTCAGGTCTGTGTCTTTAAAAAGTGACCATGATGTTTCACTACGTAGTACTACCCACAGCTGACTTGCCAACACTGGGCTGGTTAGCCACCCAGCTACAGCCATTTAGGTTAGCGAGTTTCCAGCCAGCAGCAGCCACCTGCTTCTGAGTTGTGAGGGTGTTCCTCATAGCCTCCTCCAGTGTTGGCTGGTTGAATTGCATGGTTCACCTGTAGGTTCTGGAGATGCTGTCAACTCTTTCGAAGTTTCAGGACGGTGGAGCAGCACTCCTCTGAGGTTATGACCCTGCACCAATGTTGGGAATGAGCATGGACAGAAATCTCACAAACTGCATCAGATGACTCAGGTCTGTTGCATCACCAGCAAACCCACATGACTGCATCATCAAAACTTGCCTTCAGAGATCATGTATCATTGCTGACATGTCCTCTTCATGTCCTGTATGTCTGATATAAATCCTTGCGAGTTGTTGGAGTAGCTAAATGCAGGAACAGATCAGCTTCCTATTCTGGATCCATGTGGGGCAGCAGGGAGAAGAGAGAGGTGTGATAAGCCTACAGAACGTGTCAGCAAACACTGTTGGAGTAGCAGCCCTCTGCTCTGGGATCCGCAAGGGTAGACAAGCTCTCTCACAACACCTAATATGCACTAGCTTAGTGCTAGTGAGCATGGATGTTTTCTCCAGAAGTCCCAGTAGATACTGTGACTTATGACAGACACTGGCTGCTGTGCAATTCAGTTAGGGTAGATGCTTGTTAGCCTGTCCTGGTAAACTGCAAAGAGGAGGTTCCTTCAGTCACATCTTCTTCAGAGAATTATGGAAAGGCGTAATTTTGTGTAGGAAGGAGGCTGGAGCTCAGCTGGAAAGAAAATCTCTTCCCCACCCCTTTCTTTTTTTCACTGTGGGCTCTTGAATAATGTCTTCAGCAAAGTTGGCAAATTATGTTTTATCTGTGACATTCAGCTTGTGGTCTGCACTGGGGACGTGTGGCCTGCAGGGTCACAAACAAAATGCCACATCTCTTCAAGAAGAGTTTTGGCCATTGAATCAGATCATGTTTGGTTCAGCTCCTTTTGGGTGATACCACAGACTGGAAAAACTTCCATATGAAATACTCCATCAACCTCATTGTCCTAGCATTTCCTGCAAATAACATGGTGACCTGGGGTAGGGGGTGTTTCCCCTGAGCTAGTTGTGGACTTTGTGTGTCTTACCGCTGTAATTCTTTGTCTTCAGGCTTCTTGTTTCACATTCTGGCATCTGTGACGCTTCTTAGCATTGACTGGTTTCTGCTTTTCATCTTGCTCACACCTTCAGGTGCTGAACGGAGCTGGAGAAAGTCCAGACTTCTCTCGAGTGCCTAATTCTTCAAATCAAATACATCTTTGCAGGTTTGGTTTTGGCTTTTATTTTTGGCTAATGAAGATAGTGATACCAGCATTGCTAACGGTGATACTTGTTATCTTCGCAAAATTTTTTCTACCTTTCTTCCACTCTTTTCCAAGGTCTTTGTTTTGTTTTCAGTCTCCTGTTGTGCAGATGCATTTTGCTCCATTTTTAACTGTTATTCATCCTTCATTGTCTGATGTCTTGTCCTGTTTATGGCCTATGCCACAGAATTCATTCTTCGTATTTTACTGGGTTGTCCTGGTCCCATATCCACCATTACTGTGTGAATAAGCTAATAATAAACCACCTACAGTTGCCTAAGAAATCCTTCTAATAAAGTCTTCAGCAGACAGAGTCAGTGTAACGGTCTCGGTAACAGCCTGTCCCTTGCAAGGGATCCTGGCACAAAGACCTTTGTTAGGAAGCAGTTCCTGTGTCCCAGCTGCTCGAACAGTTAAGAGATTCCCCAGACACCTTCTCATTTTTATGGCCAGCTCGGTTCAAATGCAAAGATGAACCTTGCCATGTGTCCCGTGGCAGTTTTTCTTCTCCATGGACAACAAATGCTTTTACACCTTTCCTTTTTTCAGAATCTTGCCCTTTACAAAATTTAAACTTTATTTTGTATGTGCATCTGAATCTTTTCTGCCTTGTCTTTATCTTTCTCACACACTGGGGTGATGGGCTCTTCCATTCTCCATCTGTCACAGGCTAAACAATCATTGCCTAATCTCCCTTCCTTCCTTTTCAGGTTAGAGGCTTCATGATTTTCAATCTTTCTTCCATGCCATTTCCTCTTGGAGATCTCCTTGAGCAAGACTTTCTTTCAAAACATTTTGCTGAAGATGTGATTGCATCTCCTTTACAGTTCTTCCTTAAATAAATTTCTCATTTATTCATATCCTTCTCGACCTTCCAGCTTCTACCATCTGTCATAGGCTGTGTATGTCCACCTTTTCCTTAGCTGGATAATATCTTTTTTCATAAATCCCATCTTAGGTTTCTGACTAGTCCTTCTGAATGGCCTGCACTGGCAAAGTTTTCTCTGTGTGGTTATGTTCCCTCTCTTTTCCTCCATTCACAGACATTCCTCTGGTATAACTCACTCCAGGTTTTCCTTAGGCTATTTTATAGGCTGCTGGCACTTGAGTATTCCTTTCTTTTCTATCATTCATATGAGCTGTTCTACATCTTTTTAGTTAATTTTCACAAAACACCTGTCTTCCCTAAAAGCTGCATGCTATAATGTCCTTAGATGATTAGCTGTTGTAGCACCACTATCCACAATACATTTATACTGTGAATATCCTGCACTTGAAGTAAAATGTTTGCATGGTTTGCAAAGGCTTTGATTTTTAAACTTGTAAGAATCAAGCCATGGTCCATTGTCTACCACTGCCATTATCAGTATGCTATTTCTGGAAAGTATCTTGACTATGACATCAATAATATGCTCATCAGCTGTGTCATATATTTCTGGATAGAAGAAATCATAACTTAAAGACAGCATGTAACTTTTTTCCACATGCAATCACAGAACAGATGGCCTTTCTGCAAGTTGTATGGTCCAAGCACCTGCTCAAAGCGGAACCAGCTAGAGCAGGTTGCCCAGGACCCCCAGTGACCAGCTGCCAGCTGGGGTTTGTGCCTCCCATCACAGCCCTCTGAGCCCAGGTTGTGACCAAGGGACAAATCTGCATCCATCAGTGCAAATACTTTTTTTAGTACATTAGTGTACGCAACATTGGATTCTGGTCTTTGCTCTAACTTTTTCAAGTCACGCTTAGTAGTAGCAAAATTTTATCCATTTGCTATTCATCTACTTGTAAATTTGCGGGGTTTTTCCCCCCATAATTTCAACACCTGTACTTAGTGTTCTTTTATTTTGTCCTCATGGGGCTGTCTGACTATCACGAGTGCTCTGCTAATGATATCTAGGAATCAGGGTCATTTTGCTGGACAGAGGTAGCTGCTACCCCAGAGTATCTTGGCCTGCATGTGAGACATCCATGTACACTGATGGATAAAGCACGGGGCCTGCCGGAGACCCATGCCCTGCTGGAGCAGTAGAAGGGGTCAGACAGGACTCTCTAGGGCATCTTGAGGGCAGTAAGTTACTTATTTAGGTGACTGAATTGAGTCCCTATTACTGAGCCCATGTTTTTCAACCCTTCCCACTAGCTGAAATGATGACATACATATTTTTTCCCAAAATAACTGTTTTTTCCCCACTCTAAAAGGTGAGTATTACTAGTCTATATTCGGCATGCCTAGATTTTCTTTGCAAAGTCTGGACTGTAACTGCACATACCACATCAACCTGTCTGAAGTTTTTGCAGAAAATAATGTTAGTCTTGCAAATATAGCAGCTGTGTGGAGCTGGGTGCTCCTGATCCGAGCTTGTTTCCAGGCTGCAGGCAAGGCTTTATCCTGCTTCTGGCAAAACAGTCGTCGTGCCTTTTGAAGCCTCTCCCTTAGCTTTCACTTTTGCTCTAGCTGTGTATGCTGCGTATCAATCTGTGGTTTGCTAATTTAAACCGCTGTTTGTTTATCTCCTTTGTCCTCCAGAATTTGCTCTTGGTCTTTTGCCAGGCTGCACAACACACATTGCTGTTTTGTGGAGAAAGAAAAAATAAATCCAAGTTTAAGAAGTTTAAGTCGGGAGCTTTTTTTTTTTTTTTTTGATTCTCTCCTCCTTATTGCCACAGATGCCACAGATCTTCTGAGGCCAATGAACCAAGAAGTAGCTATCTGTTGCAAATGACCTGAAAGTGTTTGCCTCATCTCTGTTTATATTTTATAGAAATAAATATCTTTTATATATATATATGATAGAACTGGTTTTTGTTTTTATGTATCAATATAACATATCTACATGTTATATAGATATATAACAAATATATGTGTTATATATATAAAACAAATATGTTGGGACAAAACCATATATATATGTGTTATATGTATATAACACACATATATATGGTTTATATATATATATAAAACCATGTATGTATATGGTTTTGTCCCGGTCAGTCTTTGTAGGACTGCAGTTTATTTGAGGATGTGTCTTGTAAGGGTCTCCTCTCCCTACATCTGCATGTGAGGTCTATCCTTTCTCCTCGCTATCTGCCATCATGGGAGGAGCTGGACCCTTCTGGCCCGGCTTGCCCACCTCTCACACTGGGGAACTGGGGGGAGATGATAGCCAACTCCCAGCCTGACCAAGGAAAGGCACTAAAAGCCCCTGCTAGGCTGGTAAAGCAAAAGCAAAACAGCAAAACGTGGTACAACGCGATGGCCTCTGGTCCCCCACTTCTTTGTATTGCATGTATCAATCCCGGAGGAGAGCCCTGCCTGGGATCGACAAGAAGGATCATACTGGAAATTGCAGCAGCGTTTTTGCTGTGAAACGTCTTTGCCGAGGAAATACAGCATTGATGGGCTAAGATGAACGGCTTCTATAGGAATCAGTTAGCATAGCCCTGAAGCTAAAGCTGGACTTTCAACATAAATCAACTGATCTAGAAGCTTTTAGTGTATTTGTGTCAGAAGGGCTCACGCAGCCAAAAAGGGAAAAAAAAGAAATGTTCACGTGACCAGCTTCCCCTTCTGTAAATAGAAGAGGTCACTACTCGTATAATTAGAACTGAATGCAGCATATATGTTGGCATAAGCAAAGCAATATGTCTAAGGGGAATAACTCATATTTAGTCTAAATCTCAGCTTATGAGAGAGAGGTTTAAGTTACAGACTTCACAAAGTTTTCTTGTCTGGACTGAATGGTAACAGATCGATAGGACAGAAGGATTTCTTTACCACCTGTAGCCAAATACTCTTGTGTCCAAAATAGGTGGTGCCTGGTGATTTTGTAAATAAAGGAAGACTTTCATGGTCTTTCTCACTGGAAAAGGCACTACGTGAAGCCCTCGAGCCTGATTTTCCCTTCAAGTCCCTGTAACTGCAGAAGGAGGAAGGAGAGGGGCCAAGCACCAGTTACCCAACCTGCCCCCTGCCACAGCCTCAGCTGTGACACTGTTTTGAACAGAAATTATGTTGAACTCATTTCTCTTGGTGGCAGCAGCCTTTTTGCTGCTCTGAGCTGTTTTAGTGAGTTATAGTTTGAGGGCTGGCATAGCCAACCTCCGGCCGTGCTGCCCTTCTCTTGCCATGAAATACATGATGAGCTGCAGAGGATGAAATGCTGGTCTTCTGTGCTCTTGCAGATTTTTAAGTGGAAAGACGTGAGCTGTCCCGGCTGAGATTTTGAGGTAATCTTCCACTACAACTCCTCCAGCAAATTGTACAGCTTTATTACCAGGTGGCTGACGAAGTTGTTACCAGGACTGTATGAATAGTCTGTGTCTTGTAAAGGCAACACAGTCTTTTGCTAGTACCACGAATTTGAGACCTTTTCTTATGAAGACCTGTTATGGTTTGAAGAACCCACAACAATTTGTTGTCGTTTAGACAATTATTCTATCACCCGATGACCCCTCCCCACCTGGGAGTAGAATCGGGAAGAAACAAAGAAACCCGAAGGTTGAAATGTAAACAGATTGAATAGAAAAATACTAAATAATTAACATTATTAATACTAAAGAACCAATATTGATCCTGATACCAATCTAAAATACACAAGGATTATACTCAACCAATTCTATCAGTAGGAAGCTGTGCACTCCCAGCAGTGGACAGCAAATGTCGGACACTGCGAGCGCTACAGCTTTGGGAGGAAGGGAAGGGCTCAGGGGTCCGGCACTGGGGCAAGAAGTTCTCAGGATCACAGCCATCATAGAAGAGAAGAGAAGAGACTCCTCAGCAAACTTTTAATTTATATTGAATATGACATTCACGGTATGACATAACCTGTTGGCCAGCTTGGGTCAAGTGCCTGGGTCTCGCTCCTCCTCATCCCTGCACCTGGCTAGCTCAAAAACACTGAGACCTTGAAACCTGCACACCGTAGCTGGCTATAAAGTAAATGTTTTCACAAATTCTGACACTAGAGCCTTCTAAACATGCAGTTTTCCCTAGCATTAGAAGAGACCTTACTGAAAAGTAAAATTACTGAAAGAGAAATTAATCCTGTGTCGTTCAAACCAGGACAAGACCCTAGCCCGACAATCATCTTAGGAAAAAACAGCGGTGACAACTGTGAAGGCTGAGCAAAGCCATCCCAGGGAGTTCCTCATGGCAGGTGGTTCATGGGGCTGGGGCCGCCCTGGCCGGTGCGGTGGCTCGCCTGCTGTCCTGCTGAAGCCGCATGTGGGGAGAGGAACCCAACCGAAACAGCTGATTGGTGAAAAGGAGACGCGGGCTATATATTATTGCTTTGCTCGTAAGATGACAGGGGAGCCTGGAACATTTCAATTTCTCTTTATGTATACAGGGCATGGGTGTGAGCCACAGGCAAAATGGTCTTTATAAGGCAGCAATTCCTGGGCGGCCGAGGCAGCGCTAACGGGGATGATCCATGCTGTGCCGCTGCGCAGCCGCGGGTGGGTGGAGAAGCCTCTCGCTCCCCTGCACTCATTTCTCCCCCTTTAGGTAAAATCGGGTAGAGGGGCTGGGTGAGGTGACTATCGTGGGAACCCACACCTAGACGCTGGAGCAAGGTCGGGGCGTTTGAGGTGAAGGGGGAGCTCAGAGTTCTGCAGATCAGCGTCCCGGTAGCCACCCTGCTGAAAGCGCCAAGGCTGAATCCGTAGCTGAGGGAGAAAGTTTGCAACCTAAATTCTTGGCAGCAGCAGAGGCTGAATGAAATAGTATCAGCGTTGCTACGGCGGTGGTCTCCAAGCTGCAGAGAAGCCAGGATCCCCACCGCATTTGGAGTTAAATCCTTCCTACACAGCCAGCTTGCTGTCTTCTGCCCTTAAATTGTGCTGTGGCTACTTATATAGGGGGGCAGTTGGAGTCGTTATTGTCACTGACAGATTGGGATTGGTCCCAGCGACAGGAGGCTACAGTCTTTTCTTAAATATATTGGTGCCAGTCACCCTAAAAGTTTTCCATCCCTGATGAGGGGGCATGGTTGCTCTGCATGCATCCAGGCTCTGGAGCAGTCCCCCTCCTCCTGCATGTCCTGAGGGCTTCTTTCTGAGGTCCAGAAAGAAGACTGGACTCCAGAGAGTCCAGAGCTACAGACTACCTTGTTTTTTCCCCGAAAATAATGCATGCCTTAAAAAGAAACCCACCTTACACCAAAGCAGTGACATTTTTACTGAACTTCAGGCTGGGCTGAAAGTCTACAAAAGATGTAAAAGTGTTATAGAGAGAATTTTCTTCATTTTGGGAGGTGGTATATAGTACACAAAAAAAAACCCCAAACCCCGTTCAAGATCTGTAAGCAGTGGGAATCATGTATATGAGATTTACTTACTATGTTTCAGCTCTCTGAAGCAATGTAATATAACTGCAGGTAAATCTGGAGTTTTATGTCTTCCTTGTGCTGAGAGGCCAAATTCATCATAACAGGTTTCTGCCAGGCATGTTTTGGGTGCTAAAGGTGACATATGAAACCTAGAAGGAGCCTGGCGTGCAACAGGACTGCTTGACTCCGGACAGTATGGTTGTGTGGGTAGGGAAGATGTTAGAGCTGGGGCTCACTGTCCTTCATACGGTCACGGACTCTCTGTTTGGAATACTCACCGTCATTCAGTAACAGTTGAATAGAATAGATACTGTAGAGATGAAGTGGCTGGATTTATTCCGTATGTGGTCTTCATCGTTGGTAAAGGTTGTGAAAGCTTTTTGTTGTGCATGGGAGTAAAACACCAAGATCGGTGCCCTAGCTGCTCTGTGGGTGAGAAAATTAAGCTCTTGACTTGGGAAACAGGTCAGATTTAGAAACGTTAGATCTATATGGGTTCCTGGAGGAGTGAAAGCATGAAACAGTGGTGTCTTTTGTCACAGGAGATTGTAAAGGTGGTGAAAATGGCCAGAGAAAGTTAGCTCCTGTGAGAGTGGGTCTGGGTTGTTTCATTACTGGGAAGGTTTGATTCTGCATTTACTGAGCCTGGCTTTATTATTAACTTCAGGAGGGTTAATCCTGATCTACTCCCACATCTGTGAAGCAAACATTTTTGCAACTCCTGAGTCTAACAAGGTGGTCCTGAACAGATTAATAGATGGGAATTAACACTGAGGAGCTAAGACTTGTTTGGACGATAGCAATGCTTCCCATTTGTCATCCCTATCTCATTACATGGGAAAGTAATTATCATTCCCATTTTGTGGGTAAGAAAAGGGAGACAAAGAGATTGAGTGACCTGCCAAAGGTGAAGCCAACATTTGTTGAAAGAGCTTGAAATAAGAGCTTATTTTTCATGACTTCTGAGTCCCTTCCACATACAAATGCTATACTGTGTATCAGGACATGGCTTCACTCTCGTTAAAACTGTGGATAACCACCCACTAACCACCCTAATCCAGGTCTGATGTGAACTCACAATTGTATTTCTGTTGCATTACCCAGAACAATAATGTTAATGCCATCTGGATGAGGACAGATTACACCTGCTCGGGAAAAAAAAAAAAAAAAAAGTCTTTAGGGGCAAAACTGCTTCTTCAAAGTTCTTTTGAACACACTTGAACTGACAGAAAGATTTTGCACCACTTCAACACCTTTCATCAGATGGCTGTGATGCATTTGAGCTGGCAGCAGGAGCTCTCCCAGTGGAATTAGCCCCCCATGGAGTCACTGCTGAGTGTGACACCCCTGGAAGCAAAGGAACAATCAAATGCTAAGCCTCTCTGATGGCGTTCTCCATCTGTTTTCCTGCTAGCATGCAACATGGAACTCGCCACCATTTCTAGGGAAGCAAAACTCTGTGATCACCTCTATGCGTGTCCCTCGCATTAACATCTTTCAGTCTACTAACAGCTTCAACCACATTTGATACAAGGGTATATGTCTCGAGACAAATTATGTTCCTGCGTGCCCAGTATAAGAAAGTTGCCAGGGAGAGGCGAGAACTGAGTTTGACTGTGCACAGATCCATCCTTGTGACTTCTGATCCTGACAGCTGGGTCGTGCGGCTGAGCTTGGCAGAGAACGTGTGGCTGGCAACATACTCCTCAGGAAAAGTGTACCATGAACTTTGTTAAGATTTTGTCTACACAAGTCAGCCAATCAAGAAGCAAAAATTCTCAACAGAAAGGACTTCAGTAATTATGCTACAAATGGAACCTGTTAAGGAAGAAGTGAGATAATGAATACAATGAACAGTGGGTGCTGGGTCCATGTTTGATTTTTACAAAAATCTCTCTGGCTTTCCACAGATCTTAGGTTTTAACCTGTAATATTGCCCACAGATTTTGAGATAGAAAGGTGCTTAAAATGTCCAACTGTACTTAATTGTAAGCCAAACTAGCTAACCTCTTTACTCAGGAAAATAAGTGCTCAGGAACCTCTTTACTGATGAAAATCACGTGTTGCCAACTGAATATGTGTTTCTTCTCGAAGCATAAAGCACTGAATTTTTTTATGTAGAACAAAGACACTCAAACTGTATTTTGAGGGGAAAAAACCTGAAAGCTGAGAGAGATATTTTGGGTTATTTCCTTCACACAGCACACATGATCCTATTTTAGGGTTTCTCTGGGAATAACATGATACTGGAGACACCAATCCTTCTCTCGCTCTTACTCTCGAGAGTACCAGACCAGACTCTACACTAACACTCCTTCACTCTTGAGCTGGGGCTCTGCAAACTCTCCATGACTTTAAGAGTATAGCTTTCCTTCTTGCTAGCTGGTGTTTGTTAGTCCTGAATCTCAGTTCAATATACAATATTAAAGCTTCAGAGCTCCAAACGCTGCTGATATTTCAATGGGGAGGGCTACTATGGCTGGGAAGGAAGGAAGAGAGGGAGAAAGGAAGGAAGGAAGAGAGAAAGGAGGGAAGGGACAGAGGAAGGGTGGGAGGAAGACCAGTTTACTGTTATTTAGGTTACAAAGGCAAGTGCTTAGAAGAGGAAATGATTTGGCTGCTTGTGCAGCTGTAATTCTTTCCCCTCTTTGCATGCTTAGGATGATGCTGACATTAATGTCAGAGCCATAATTAAAGTAAGTAGCTCTCATACTCACTGACAGGACAGCACAGAATGAATGAAAAAGAGAACAAAGCTGAAATTGCACAGATCTAGTATTTCCTAGCTTCTAAGCACCTGAATTTGCAATCCAAACAACATTATTTTTAAATAGCTTAGGTTTTACAGAGTCGATGCAGCCTATATAGCTCTTGGGATCAGAAAAAGGGTGAGAAGCCTCTCAAGTACAGTGCCAGGAAGCTTCACAGCCAAAGCACTGACAGCTGGAGGTGGGAATTTGAGGCTGCTTTCAGTTTTTAAGATTGATGGGTTTGGAGAATAGGACACCATGTCAGTGGCAGAAGAAAAACAATCTTTTATCCCCTAGTAGTTAGTCTGATGCAGCAAGCAGCATCTGAACGTTAATTTTGCTTTGCCATAATCAAAGCGACCCAACTGCCAGGCTGTCGTGAGGATCCCTCTGACCAGCTTTCTACCTGGTCCCACAGATTTCAATTGCTGTCTGGCTTCCAAAAATCAGCCATGAGCATGTTCACCCAGAGTGTCCTCTCCGGGTGGCAGTTAAAACTCTCTTCTGACATGGGGTTCAGTCTGTGGACTACACAGTCTCTAACTCCTAAACTTCAAAGGACTACTCTGTAAGCTCCAGCGGTGGTCTTTCTGGCACCCATCCTCCAAGGAAAATCTTGACCCCAATGCCAAATGGATGGAGGGGCATAACTTTTCCCCCAGTCAGTGAAGGAGGTAAACACACCTGAGCAGACTGAATTGCTGCTGGGGTACATAAAGCCCCCGTGGTATGTTGTCAGAGGAGAGGGGGAAGTGTTCGCACTTGATTATTCTCCAGTGATCGTATAGAGCATCTGAGCAATATGTCATACGGTTTGGATTGCTTCCCAGGGCCAAGTGCTTAAAATGATGATGAACTAGCATCTATATTCCACCTCTTGTTTTTTTCCTTCCCACAGAACCTTTCTTACAGGATTTGCCAAAAGGAGAAGGCAGTTTCCTTTTCTGTATTTAAAAGACATATGGGCTTCAGTGTGAGGAGAAAAAGAAACTTGGTTAAAACAGCATATTCCTATTCATCATGTCATTCCTGAAATATGATCCCGCAATGTGTTTGTAAGGGCAGTATTGCTGTCCCATTAAGCGCTGATGCATCCAAGTAACTTTAAGGAGAAGGGCATTCCTGTGGAGCTCAAACGTGTGCTGGAGTTAGGGACAGCATTTAGGAAACCACCAAGTTCTTAGAGAGAAAGCAAACAAATTGGAACAGAATGGAAGGTTTTTGGAGAGAGGGATGTCTTATCAATGCAGAAAAATACCTGAGGGGAGGGTATAACAAAGACTTAATAACAAAGACATAATAAGGTGACATAAGACATAATAACATGTCTAATAATCACATAATAACATTATGACATATTATGCTATAGTACAACATAAGACATAAATAAAAACACATAGCAACCAATAACAAAGACAGACAGACTCTTCTGAGTGATATCCAGTGAAAGGACAAGAGGAAAGAGGTGCAAACTAAAATAAAAGAAACTCTGTTTAAATTTACGAAAGAGCTTTTTTTTTTTTAACTGTGAGGGTGATCAAACCCCAGCACAGGTAGCCCAGTGAGGTTGTGGAGTTTCCATCCTTGGAGATATTCAAAACCTGGCTGGGCATGGTCCTGGGCATCCGGCTCTGGGTGACTTCTCTGAGCAGAGGGTTTGATTGGATGATCTCTGTGATTCTGTAGTTCCATTAAATCCACTTCCAAAGTAGATTAAATGTGGCAATATTGACAGCACTGTCTCCAGTAACAGCCAAATCATCATACTCGGACTCTGGGACCCACAGATTGAATGCTGAAGGGCATCAGTACACACTGGAAATCTTGCATTAATGATGTGATATAATGCTTTCATTAAATAACTAATGAAGGATCCTGGCAAACAAGAGGTCAAAGAGATCTTCTGTCCCTATACTGTAGGATTTGATCACTTGTAAGTAACACAGAAAACTAATAGGTCTGTGTACTGATCGAAACACTTGTCATACAACAGAAGTGGAAATCTGTGGCTTTGCCATTGTCCTGGGCTGCAGTATTTGTACACACAACCATGTTCCCTGCTTAATCATTCATGAAATACCAGCAGTGAAAACAGCAGAAACTGTTTGTAAAGAAGATGTTGCTATGGAATATTGTGTTTAAAATATTACATGTGTATTGTCCCAGTGATTTCATGGGTGCAGCTCTGTGGTGGGTTGACCCTGGCTGGACACCAGGTGCCCACCCAGCCACTCTATCACTCACTTCCTCAGCTGGACAAGGGGAGAGAATAAGATGGAAAAAAACTCGTGGGTCAAGATAAAGGCAGTTTAATAAAGCAAAAGCAAAGGCCACATGCAGAAGCAAAGGAAAATCAAAGATTTATTCTCTACTTCCCATCAGGAGGTGATGTCCAGTCACTTCCTGGGAAGCAGGGCCTCAGTACGTGTAGCAGTTGCTCCAGAAGACAAATGTCGTAATAACAAATATGCACCCTCCTCCTCCTTTCTATTGTATTTTATTGTTGAGCTGACATCATATGGTATGGCATATCCCTTTGGTCAGTTTGGGTCAGCTGTTCTGGCTATGTCTCCTCCTAAGATCTTGCCCACTCAGGCTACTGGTGAGGGAGGAATGTTGGAGAGACAGTCTTGATGCTGTGGGAGCACTGCTCAGCAGTAGCCAAAACACTAGTGTATTACCAACACCTTTCTAGCTAAAAATTCAAAGCGCAGCAGTATGGGGGCTGCTATGGGGAAAGTTAACTCCATCCCAGCCAGACCCACTACAGCTTTACATGGTCTGTCCTGGCCCCCCTGCACACAAAGGAGAGGCGCAACATGTTCCAGAAGATAAAGCTGCAATGTAAAGATGTCTTCCAAGATGTGTAATAGGACTTGACCACCAGGGACCTCACCTATACAAGTGGGTCTGCTGCTAGAAGAAACCAGACCAAGCTGTCTGAAAGCAGCAAGGTTGCAACAAAGTTGTGCAAAGTCAGCTGATAAATATGTATTAAGCATGCTTGCACAGGGGGCTTGTGTGTACAAGTGCTCACAAGTGAATGGTAACACATGATCTACCAACCTGTCAGCCTCACCACTGTGCCTGGAAAGATCATGGAACAGATCCTCTGAGAAACTATGCTAAGGCATACAGAGGACAGAGAGATAATTCCAGACAGCCAACAAGGGCAAGTCCTGCCTTACCACCATAGTGGCCTTCTATGATGGAGTGGCTACATCAGTGGACAGCGAAAGAGCTATGGATGTCATCTATCTGGACTTCTGTAAGGCCTTTGACACAGTCCCCCACAACATCCTTCTCTAAATTGAAGAGTTATGGATTTGATGGATGGACTGTTCGGTGGATGAGGAATTGGTTGGATGGTCGAATCCAGAGGGAAGTGGTCAAAGGCTCAATGTCCAGATGGAGATCGGTAACAAGTGGTGCCCCTCAGGGGTCCACACTGGGACAAGTACTGTTGAATATCTTTATCAATGACATAGACAGTGGGATCAAGTACACCCTCAGCAAGTTTGCAGACAACACCAAGCTGAGCAGTGTGGTTGACACACCTGAGGGATGGGATGCCATCCAGAGGGACCTGGACAACCCCAAGAAGTGGGCTCATGAGGTTCAACAAGGCCAAGCGCAAGGTCCTGCACCTGGGTCGGGGCAACCCCTGGTATCAATACAGGCTGGGGGATGAAGGGATTGAGAGCAGCCCTGCTGAGAAGGACTTGGGAGTACGGGTGGATGAAAAGCTGGACGTGAGACGACAATGTGTGCTTGCAGCCCAGGAGGCCAACCGTATCCTGAGCTGCATGAAAAGCAGTGTAGCCAGCAGGTCGAGGGAGGTGATTCTGCTCCTCTGCTCCGCTCTGGTGAGACTCCACCTGGAGTACTGCATCTCTGTACTCTGGAGCCCTCAGCACAGGAAAGACATGGACCTGTTGGATTGGGTCCAGAGGAGGGCCGCAAAGATGGTCGAGGGCTGGAGCACCTCTCCTATGAAGACAAAAGAGTTGGGGTTGTTCAGTTTGGAGAAGAGAAGACTCTGGGGAGACCTTATTGTGGCCTTTCAGTACTTAAAGGGGGCTTATAAGAAAGATGGGGACAGACTTTTTAGCAGGGTCTGTTGTGATAGGACAAGGCATCATGGTTTTAAACTAAAAGAGGGTAGATTCAGATGAGATGTAAGGAAGAAATTTTTTACAATGAGGATAGTGAAACACTGGCAGAGGTTGCCCAGAGAGGTGGTAGATGCTTCATCCCTGGAAACATTCAAAGTCAGGTTGGACGGGGCTCTGATCAACCTGATCTAGTTGAAGATGTCCCTGCTCATTGCAGGGGAGTTGATGACCTTTAAAGGTCCCTTCCAACCCAAATTATTCCATGATTCTTTCTATGATTCTATGATGTCATGGCAAAAGCCAATTGGTTATGTAAATTGTAAAAATTAATATGTCAATAGCCTTCAGATTGCTTAGAAGGAATCAAGAGCTGTAACAGAGGGTCCTACTCATGCTCCCAACTGAGAGCCACCTTTATTGCTGGCAATAAAAAAGGGGTTTTAGCTAGTGCATGCTTCTGCTGCCTTCTGCCTAGTACCTGCACTCAAACTAGAAGAAATGAAAAATTCAAGCAAATCCATTTTTGTAGCAATGGGGTGACCCAGGTGGGACTCTGCAGGTTCCTGACCTGTTGAGCATGGCAACCGCATACGACACAGCCGGTATTGGGTGAGTTTACCCGACTGTCTTGCAGGATCTGCATTCCCTAGGAAGGCACTAAAACTGGGGACAGCATAAGTTGTCGGGGGTTCAATAGGTAAGGTAAAACAGTGTTTGCCGCTGGCAGAAATTCTGGGAAACCAGAAGGAAAATATGGGCTCTTCAGGACTCAGTAAAGCTCAAGCTGTGGTTCTCTGTTGGGATGACTGGCCAGCTGGAACTCGGCAGGGGACACCCTCTGAGCACTGGCCGCTGAAAGGTTCTTTTGCTAAGAGTAAGCTGACCTTCCTACCTCATATGTGATATGGTATAAGGCAGAATTGCCTTAGATGGTAAATCCATCCTGACTACTTGCCATCACCTTCTTGTCCTTCACAGGACAAGTTGGAAGTTGTTTCCAGGATCTGTTGTTCCATCACCTTCCCGGGCTGGAGGTGAAGTTGGCAGGCCTAGTGAGGGTTGTGGAAGGCAACCCTATGAGGGCTGCTATGGGGGGAATTAACTCCATCTCAGCCAGACCCAATACAAGCTAAATGGAAGTTCTGCAGTGTTTCAGTGTCTGTATTCATGAGGGAGAAACATCACCAGTTAAGGAACCTGGAACCTTTGGGGACATTTTTAATGATGTACTTCAATCAATGTCATTTTAATGGAGCATAAATATATAAATAAAATCTGTGTATCCTCATTTTTCACACTGTGTGTTCTCAGGCTGAAGATCCTCTTTCTTGTTATTTTTCAGTGAGGTTTAAATTCCTTTCTGCACCTTGTCTCACCCTTGCATCATTCCTTAGATACCAGAGCATCCCACAAAATCTGATTCTGTTGGTTTCAATCTTTGACCGGGCATGTATGTATTGAATGGACAGGCAGGGCAACTACGAAGGCTGAGATCATGATGGGAGACAAGAAGAGGCAGAACATTGCAGGTTTTTGCTGTTCTTTTATACACTTTTTTTTTTTTGCATGAGAAGCACCAATACTTTTTGTATTTAAAGCCTTAACTTTTGAATTATTTAGTTACTTAACACTGGAAGTGGCAAAGGGACCACTTGCTACTCCTAGATAGTTATACAGCAGCATTAATAATAACATACATGTTTATAATAGAAAACCTTTCTTTGACAGCAAACATCTTTACGTTGAACTTCATGATGACTCTGTTCTGAATACATTTATCTCAGTCTTTCCATTACTCTTGGATATTAATCTAGTGTAATTGTCAGGTACTAACCATAATGTTAAGACAGGTTACTGAGACAATGCCCATTAAAATAATCAGTGTTTGCTCTTAGAGAAAATAAACTCCAGCGTCCAGCATTTGGGGGTGGGAGGCTGTCCTCACCTAACACAGTGACACTTACATTGTATCATTAACATTTATGGACTATTCATGTATATTTTGTGCTGAAAGGGACTATTTCTGTTCTGATATCAGTGCTAATTTGGAATAACTCCAGTGAAATAAATAGCAATGGCATGGTAGCATCCATATGAGGTCAGAGCCACTGGAGGAGGAGAAGCTTGTGGTTAAGGCACTGGCCTGGTGTTTGGAAAATCAGAGATCAGTCTCCTACTCCACCACAAATTTCCTGTGTAAATTCAATATAGAGCCCAGTCCAGAAAAGCAACCAAATGCCTAATGTGCAACCCAGGTGGAATTTGGCCACCTAGACTCAAGTGACAGCAAACCTGCCTCATCCCGCAGTACCTACCTCTTCTTTGACACCTGTGTTTTTACCTGTAAAGTTTCTTAGGTGCCTAATAATTTCTTATTTCCCCAGCTCCCCTTGGCTAGCCTGTACTGATTTTTTTGTTGCTATTTTATTTCCAGCTTTGGGCTCATGAGCTGAGCATCCCTGTCCTTCGAAGGGGCTGGTCTGATAGGTCATTATGCCTAATCCAGACATTGAGGTGCTGGAGTGTGTCCAGAGAAGGGCAATGAAGCTGGTGAAGGGTCTAGAGCATAGGTCCTATGAGGAGCGGCTGAGGGAACTGGGGATGTTTAGCCTGAAGAAAAGGAGGCTGAGGGGAGACCTTATTGCTCTCCCCAACTATCTGAAAGGAGGTTGTAGGGAGGTGGGGGTCTGTCTCTTCTCCCAAGTGACAGGCAATAGGGCAAGAAGAAATGACCTCAAGTTGGGCCAGGAGAGGTTTAGATTGGATCTTATGAACAATTTCTTCTCCAGAAGTGTTGTCAAGCATTGGAACAGGCTGCCCAGGGGAGTGATTGAGTCATCATCCCTGGAGGTATTTAAAAGATAGGTAGATGTGGTGCTTAGTGACATGGTTTAGTGGTGGACTTGGCAGTGCTAGGTTAACATTGGACTTGATGATCTTAAAAGTCTTTTCCAACCTATATGATTCTATGATTGTATGACCGCTCAGCATCAGCAGCAAGGACAGGCATTCATGTTAAAATGTATCCTGATGTAGGGCTGGTGTTGGTGCCAGTAGTGCTTCCCTTTTATGAAATACCTTTGTCTACAGTTATCCTTTTCCTACAAGGTAGCAGACTACAAACATTAATCCCTATGGCACAAACTTCCGTTTGCATTACTTGCTTGGTATTTAAAGCCGTAAGCACCAGATACCCTCACCAGCTTTGTTTCATGAATCCTACCAGTACATCTCACACAGACGTCCCACAGGCCACTTTTGAACTGGACTGATCAGTGTTCCTATTGGTGGAGACAACTGAAGCTGCCGGGTTTTTTTGGCAGTAAGTCTGATATTCAACGTATCAGAGGTGCTATGTGCAGTATCTCTGTGTCTGTGCAGCCAGTGCACACAGAGAAGACCTGCTTATGTGCAGCAATCTTCTCTGGGGGCAGCTGTTTTTTACAAATCCCCCCAAAGCATCCTGGTGACAATCCTGATGGTACATCTGCACTGCAAACCGCTGGAACCTTTTCACCACAGCTCTGCATGACAGGACTCTGAGGAATATCCTTGTCAGACAACTTCAGCAGTTACAGAGAGATAAACCCTGGAGGAGAATGTGCTATTTCAAATGCATGCATGTATATTTATTTTCTAATTTGCTATAGTTTAAGATTATGCAGATACACAGAAGCGGTTTAGCCTGGAGTTAAGGTGGCTACGAAGGGTGTGCAAACATAAAAGGGTGTGTTGTTTTGGCATCTTTCATTGTTTAGAAAAATTATTAAGGTGGGGTTTTTTTCTGAAATACATGCAGCAGGAAGGATAAAGATTGGCACATTGCTATAAAGAACTTATTTTAAATGGTCATTTCGGAAACTAGTGCCTTCCCCTGACTGCCCTTGCTAAATGCTTGGCCAGGCAACTGAGAGACAGGCATGGATGGAGAACCTCATGGCTCCCACCCATCAGAGCTGCAAAGCCCTACCAGTTAAATGGCCATCAGAGTTTAGGAGCCAGAAGATCACTCTGAACTGGCATGAGTGCAATAGGAAGGACATACTTGGAAATATGGCTAATGACCTTCAACTTTACAAACAAAATTTGTTTATTAACTGCAAATGCCCATGCACATTTAAACCTTGTAGAGTAAGACAAACGTCTTTGCACATGGTCTGAAGTTCTCCAAAATAACAGGTAATCCAGGAGCAGACTAGGCATTATATACCATCATACATAAATGAGTAACCAATTAAATTATTATCCTAAAAGCTTATATTTAGTGGCCAAGCTTTTAGGCTTCATCAATAATTTAAAATTCTTTAACTTCTGCATCCTGATTTCATCAGAGTTGGGAGGCTGTGAACTCCACCCACTGGTGACCTATATTTTGGCTGTCTAGTCAACCTCCTCACAAGAACTACTTACCACAAGATGCCACTAGCAAATTACTGAGCTTGCATCCAACACTCCTAACCACACACACAAAACAGCTCAGTTTGGGAGCGTCTTGCCAAAATAAGCACATCCTCACCCACATTGGACTGTCTGTCTGAAGGCAGAGGCAATTAAATATTTCTCTGGTAGATGTTTTTTCTTGCTGGAAGGTAAAAGGTCCTTGTTTCCATGTTGATGTACTTCCAAACTCTGTCAATCCTCTTCATGTAGAAATCCCTGTTCTGCAATACACATTGAAATGCTTGGCCTTTGGATCTGTTTTTTTCCTTACCCAGAACTAGGTGGAGTGAAGGCATCTTTGAAGGAACAGGACTTGTGGAAAACCAAGTTCAGCAAGTTTGAATTAAAGCAAAACAAAGCCCAGGGCACTCCCTGCTTTGGACTTTGGTATACCCTACTTGCCCCTTGCCTGCACTGGGCTTCACTCCCACCCGAGGGCTTTGTCCATCCCTGAGGAGGCTGCAGGTATCAGAGTGAAGATGGCCAGAGCAGTTCACGTGGACCTATTGCTTCAGCTGTCTGCAGAGGCAGGCTGCTGTCGCTTATCTGGCTGCTAAATTCTGCACAGCTCCATATGTGATGTCTTACGCTTTTGCAAATAATTTATATGAACATATGCCTCTGCTTGCAGTAAATATATTTTTTCAGAGCCATGGCAGGCAACTGGCTGCCCAAAGTAGTGAAGTCTGGGGAAGCAGAGTGGGATCAGTTCTAGGGATCAGGGATGCCGGATATTCTGAGTGGAGGGTGGATGTATGGGATTGTGTGTGTATGTGCAGCATCTGGCATTTCTTTGTTTTCTGTTTGCTGCCTAAGGGCTGGGTGAGGAGTGACCAGGATTTGTGGATAATTTTGAGGGTGTTGGCTGCAGGTGGAGTGGGTGGGTGGAAGTCCTAGTGCCTGGTGGTCTCAGGTGGATGGGTGGATAGGTGGAGGGACATGCAGTTCTGGGGAGAGGTGGTAAAATGTGCTGGAGGCTGGGAGAGAGGGGCTGTAGCTGGATCACTCTGGAGGACAGAGACATGGAGTCAACCTGCAATTATTTTAGGAGAACAAGAGAGCTGTAGGAAACTCTTTGGGGAAAAGAGGAGACTGGGGTTCCTCTGATGAGAGGAGTTGCACTGATGGCAGGTGAGAAGATTTTCAGGTCTGTCTGTGCTTGGTTCTTCGTGAGGTGCCAGCATTCTTCTCCCTGACTGCTCAGGAGGCAGCAGGGGAGTGGCTGGAGGCATGTGGCTTCCTCCTGTGTTCAGCTCTGCCAAAGACGAGGAAACCCTCAAGATGAGATAAGGCAGGTCTGATAGGGGGCTTATACTTGCGTGTTTTCAAACTGTTCTCTACCTCCACAAGATAAATGAAGGAAAGGAAAAAGGAAAGTCATGAGAAAAAAAAAAGGGTTCAAAGATACCACTAAGAAGCACCATTTTCATTTTTTGCAATTAAAAATAATTTTTTTCCTGCTTTGTAAGAACCTCAATTGTTTAACTGACCCGAATAAGGAAATGGAATTTCTGTTCTTTATAAAAACCTGATGTGCTGACATTTTCCATCCTGAATTAGAATTAAAACATTAGCCACACAGAGGAAACTCAGTGTATTTTGTTCATTGAAGAACTGAGACTATTTTGAGGGAGGGGTTTAGGGAGGCAATAGTTTCATGTTACATTTTCTCTGTGAGCAGTGCAGCCCTGGATGTGTTTTGTTTTGGGGTTTTTTGGAGGTCTTTTAACCCAGCTAGAAGATCAGTTCACTGATCCGGTTTTCAGGGCAGCCCTGCACACAGTCAGTGTTGGCACAACTGCGAGGGCAGCATGATAACAGCGCGGGGGTGGGAACGAGCAGCTCTGGACAGGCCTATCAGCCAGCTTTGTCGGAGAAGAAAATGTAACATTAAACTATAACCTCATATGTTTTTCACCCGTAAGTAAAATGCATTCATTTCTGGAATTAAATGTGATGGGCAGTTAACAATATTCAGTAACGGTGTACAAAAGCAGAAATTAGGAGGAGAGGAAGAGACTACCTAATCCTGATGGAAGACACCCAAGTCTATTATCTAGGTATATTGCTATTCACTGGTTTGGGTTGGGGCTACATGTTTTAGTAAACACTCCCACCAGAGTTCAGCTCAAGAAAACAGACCCGCTTGTTCTTTAAGATAACCAGTGTCACCAGCTCAGGATGTATGTAACTAATGGACCTCAGTATCCCATGACATTCTGGGAAGTCAGTTTTGAATTAGCCTTAAATCTATAATTGTGGTCATTGGAGAGGCTGGTCAGAAACAATGTTCCTTTATTTACAGTGACTTCACACCTGTCCAAATTGATCAAGTCAGGTAGCTGCAATAATTTGTGCTGGTGACTGTTGATATAGTAAGAGACCATGGATTAATGTTGAATAGCCACATTTTGAATAGCTGGGAGAACAGGTTTCTTGCATGCATCAGTTAATTAAAGGACAAGTTATAAAGGCAACTGAGCGTGAATCACGGTAAGGCTAAGTTCCTTTCGTCTGAGTCACCTGTAGAAGGAGGAATTCAAAGAGTCCTTGTGCCTTGCAGAACGTACAGTTAGGGACTGGAGGGCTGCCTGACATGAAATAAGGCAGCTGGGACTTGCCAAGGAGTAAGGACACCCCAGTCACATCTCTTTACTCTGATGTGGCCTCAGAGGCTCCATCTCAGCTGGAGCACTCAGGCGTGCTTTCACATTCCTGCCACGGGCTGCACGTCTTGGCCATGTCCCATTGGGCAAAGCCCAAACACAAGGGCTGAATGTGAGCTGTGGTGTGCTTCAGCAAGTACTCACTCGGGATACCTGAAGAACCAAGACCCATGAATACGCTACAACATATTTCAGCCACTGTTCAGCTGAAACAGCAGCCAGAATTGGTCATCCCGAGACTGCAGCCTGCAGGGACTGCCCATGTCCTGTGCGAGCTGATGTTCCTGCTGAACGAGGGTGTTTCTCAGAGACTCACATGTCTGTCTTGCGGTACTCCTGCGACTTCAGAGTAGCAGAAATGAGTTCTACAGAAGCAAAGGACCTGGATTAAGCGGTTATGTGCAGGTGGTCTAAATGCCACCGGAGTCCCTGAAGTTTCCGAGCTGGTTTATCAATAAGAAACGTCAAGATCAAGGGCACAAGGGAATGCAAGTCAGCGGTGATCAGCTGAATGTTCTGTGTTAAAACCTGTTTGTAAATAGATTTAGAGACACAAACCTACAAAAGATTGCCGTGATCATGTTCTGAACTTGCCCTCAGAATTAAAAGAAATCGCAAAGCATTCTCTAAATGTGTATTTGAGTTCTGATCTAGCTTTAGTTAGAGTATGCTCCTCTTTTGCTTTCATTTTTAAATGCAAAGTCTTGTAACAGAAAAATGACTGACCAATGTTTGCAGAGAAGACAATTCCTAAATTAATAGCTGTGTATTCATCTTGCATGTCTCCCTATGAAATCTGAGGCCTGAAAATAACTGTGAAGAAGCAGATCTATCCTGACAAGAATATTTGCAAAAAATTTAACAGCACAAATCTACAGTAGAAATCTGATTCTCAGTGTAAAGGTTCAGGTAGAAGAATACTGAAATGCCGTGTGACCTGTTGGTCAATCAAAATATTACCTGTCAGATGGGTAATATTATAAAAAATTTCTCATTAATTGATGACTTGTAGAAGTACTCAATGAATTAGTTCATAGGAATGAATTTGTAGAGGAAATATGCAAAATCATACATCAATTTTTATCTCTGAAGTGTTAATTCTGATAGGTTTACTTTTTATGGAAGACTCAAAAAGGAATTAGTCTTGGGCAAAGAAAAAAAAAGGAGGAGAGCAACAAATAGCAATCAAAGTCTGAAATATTTCAAGCATTTCAAAGATGTTTTGTTGCTCTAAAAGAGCTGAAAAGAATAGAGGAAGAGCCATGAAAGTTTCTACTGCATTTTGGACATGTATTGGTATTTTAAAACTAATCAGAAATTGCAAAGAAGAGGAACCTGGAAATCTAGTCTAAGAAAATAAAAATTACTATACCATCAGTAATGAGTTATTCTCCTCAACTCCACTGTAAAAGTACGCTGGACAGTATATATAAAAGTATTACAGAACTAGCATTTGCAGTTTAGTGAATACTATAGAGAATTTGTGCATATATATGTGTGTGTGTATTTGTGTATGTGTGTTTGCCCACCAATACATATATGCACATGTGTTCGCAAAAAAGATAATATACCCAAGTTGGAGTGGAAAAGTTGTTTAAAAGGCAGAAATCCAGAGTGCAAATGAGGCAGAAGAAAACTGTTTTGAGAAATGATAACTTTTATTTATATTTTGCTTATTATAGTCAAACCAATCCACCTAGAAGCAAAGCAGAGCAACTGCTGGAGGAAAGCTGTTATCTCAAGTAGAAAATGTAAGACAAACATCACAGTCTTAGTCACACAGGTTAACAAAACACATTGCTGTCACATTTCTGTAAAATTTCTCCTTCACATAATGTCCCAGGTACAGAGAAATCCAGGGCTGTCTTCAGAGGTCTGGAGGTATTAGGAACGGTGAGTGTCTGTGTCCTGGCTCCTAATATCCATGGTATTTACAGTCGCCTGGCTCTGGCTGGACAGCTGTGCTGATCTGCGGAGACCAGCCATGCACAGCCGACCAATGGGACCTCTTTCAGAGTAGAGCATCATAGAATCATCGAATCGCCTAGGTTGGAAGGGACCTTTAAGATCATCAAGTCCAACCAGCAACCTAACACTGCCAAAACCACCACTAAACCATGTCCCTCAGCACCACGTCTACCCGTCTTTTAAATACCTCCAGGGATGGTGACTCCATCGCTTCCCTGGGCAGCCTGTTCCAATGTTTGATAATCCTTTTGGTGAAGAAATATTTCCTAATGTCCAATCTAAACCTCCCTTGGCGCAACTTGAAGGTGTTTCCTCTTGTCCTATCAGTTATTACGTGGGAGAAGAGATCGACTCCTACCAAAGTCGGTCCTTGAGTTGCAGAGATTTGAGTCCAAGTCCTAGTGGCAACACACTAGGATGGAGCAGGTAAATGACTGAATGTGTCTTTTCATCTTGCTTTTAAGCTCAGCCTTGGAAAGGGCTGAATACATCTGCTTCTAGCTTTACAGCAACTTGCCTCCGGAGCTCATAGCACATCCACAACCAGATCTGTATCCAACTTAGTTCATGCTGACCTTCCTCTGTCAAGGGTTTTTAAAACACAGTCTGCCAGACATGGCAGCCAATTCGATGTCTGCAGTTTTAACAACAGCTAGACTTTCCCACTGGTACGTGAGCTGCCAGAGGATAGGCTGTCGGTTTCAGACCTCGTGTGGTTTTGAAATAGTTTCATGTGGCGTGTACGATATCACTGCAGAAACTGACTCCCTCAAGCTTCTTCTAAACATCAGTACTGCATGTAATTTCTGTAGGTAATGCATCCTTCCTGTGGTCCCTGAGCCTCTAGTTTACTGTAGTTGCATATTAATCTGAAATTGAAACATAGCTGATGCACAGAGATACCCCTAACCAGTTAGGTTGTTCCTAATGCCATTTTCCATCTGTGTATGTATGTACTGTAGTATGTGCTGTCTCTTCTGTTTTGATCCTAATATGTTAACCAGGTGGATGTGGTGTCAGGCATATGGTGTGGTTTACCTTTGGCATCTGCTGGCAGAACACACTTCCTAAGGGTATCTCAGGGGGAGAGTCACGATGGACATATTGCTTCCCTTGGATACCATGGCCTTTCCCTGCTAAGAGTCATTTTTCCATTACATCTTTGGCAGAAGGAAAAGCTAAAGCTCAGTGGAGCTCCAGGAATTAATTTTTCACTCAATATTTACTTTTAAAAGCAGCAAAAAGTGGTAAAGAGAAGACAGTTTAGGAGGGCTGAGGGTTTGGATTTTTTTTGTTTTTCTTCATAGCACTCTTTGATCATGCTATGAGTAAGGTCAGTTTAAAGTAAGGCATGAAATGCAGCGTCTCATGCAGTGAGTGTGCAGCTTTCTTTGCACCCAACAAATTATAAAGCTTGTCCTGTTGTAAAATCTGCTCCGCTTTATGACCAGAAAACAGTCCAGCAGCTATGTTAAAAATGGCGGTGCCTTCAGGCAAACCTCAAACACCACCTCTCTCATCAGGGGACATGGAGCTTTTTCTCTCTGAACAGCCAGCCTGAGCCAGGGCTGTTTATACACCAGGCTGTCCTTGTCCAAAGCCCAACAAGGAGGAAAAGGAAGCTCCCTCACCCCACATACCCACTGGTGCCTGCTGTTATCTCCCCATCTTCTGTCCCCAAGACACGCTGCAGCATTCCTCACTTCCTCCCTGCCCACGCAGGCAGCGCAGGCAATGCGACTCCGTGCTCCTTGGACAAGCTCTTGCTTGGAGCTGTGAAGGCCATGAAAGAGGGCTGGGGCACAGCATCGCTCCTTAGCTGGTCCACAGCCAGCTCTGTGCACAGCACCAGCAAATGCCGTGTGGTTGGGTTTGTTGCTTTGTTGTTTTTTTTTTTTTTAAAAAAAAGCCATGCAATGAAGAAATGAAACAATTAATGAATAAGTTCAGTATGATTGCCCTGGAGGTTACTTCACTGGTTATGCCCCACTTCTGAATACTTTTCCGCTTTATGGAGATGAGGGATGCAATCCAGTATGGGAGAAGTCTAGCATGTGCAAGATCACACTTCCTTCTGCGTCAGAAGACTTGGCTTTTTGCAGTTTTTTAACATTGCGCTTAGGTAAGTTGTGTGTTAATAGAGCTAGAGACAGATTCGTTGTTATGCGGTGACCCTTAAGACAAACAAGATTTCTCATTTCTCTCATTTCTCAACATTTTCTGCTGCTAAAAACAACAACCAGTAATTATTAAAAATACTGAGATGAATTAGTGAGAAAGTGAGACAGCAATATAGAGGAATGGGTTGGTTACTGGTCACACCATGACGGTGAAGTATCTTAGTGTATACTTTACATCCCTCTGTGCAACAGGAAACATTGATCCACAAAGCCATCATCTTTCTGATCCCACTTTTTGTACTTTGTAGTTCATCAAAAGGCGGTGCCATGGTTTGGGCCGGACTGGCCACCAAAATGAATGACAGATGCTCTCCCCCATCTCTCTCCAGGGAGAGGAAGAAGAGAGAGGAAGAGACTTATGAGTTTAAAAAGAAACTAAACTACTTTAATGAAAATATTAATAAAATAATAAAAAGAAAATAATGAAATATACACAATATATACAAAACCATATGAAGCTCCCAGGATGACGATCACATCACCGGCAGGCACTGGGAAAGTCCCACGGTCTACCGACTGAGCTAGCCAGTCATACATGGGAACGACTTGGGGGATGTTCTGAACTGACATAAGATCTTCCCTGCTTGCCCGGTTCAACCGGTTTGTGTCACCAGGAAGCAAGGCCTGGCATCTCCTGACCTATCAGGAAGGCTTCTGGGAAACTGAAATAGAAAAGACCAACCTCAACATTTGGCTAGTGAGATCCAGGGAAATGCCAAAGTCTATTGCCTGTGGGCTACTATACACAAGGGAAAATCAGACACCTGCTCTCTTTCCAGTCCATAAGTTTTAAATATATGATCATTTGGTATTGTCCTGAGATCCCAGCTCAACTGATGGATGTCATGGACCTGTTCTGGGGATGGATCAGGTTTATTGACTGCAGGAACCTGTTGGATCCTGTCTGTATTAGTTGAAGGAGCTGAACAAGGCACAGCCAAGGAAAGTGGTGTTGCGGTACAGAACTGTGCTCTATCCTTAGCTCTGTCACAGAAACCTTGTACACACAGATAAAATCAGACTTCAAAAGTGGCTACTGGTCATGCTCCTTTCTTCCAGAGTGCCTGCTTGAGAGCTGGCTGCTTCATTTATGAAAATATTGTGGACATCACTGAGTACGTCTCAGCTGTCAGCTGTGAAATGAGAAATTCACAACAATTTTCTTCCCACAGAGGCACTATGAAAAATAAATTAATTTGTGGTTGTGGTGTGCTTGCATAATAACACTTCTACAGGACATACTGGGAAGAAATTAATAATTCTACCTTCAGATCAGGGTTTCTGTAGTGTGCAGTAGGTAAGGGAAGAGGGATTGAAAAGTGAGGATAGACCAAATACGCGTGGGCTGTATCTCACCATCCTGTTCCCAGTTAGGCAATGATTCCATCAAAACAGTATGTTCTTGCATGGCAAAGACTAGAGTGTAGTGTAAATGCACTCCCTTATTTCTGTCCTCTTAATCCTGGCTACTATTTGTAAATATTTGGCTTTGCAGCCTCTAATGTTCTTTTAACCATCTGTTTTTTAATGGCAGCTAGGATTAAAACTCTCCAGATGATACACCAAAACAAAAAGAACTTCCCATTTCATTAAGGAAATAATGCTATCAGTACTGGCATCCTCAGGAAATAAAATCATGTGGAAATAAAATGAAAAAGGTAGGAAAATGTACTCTCTCTTCCTGGTAGATGTTACTTTATCTCTAATTTCTGCAAATGGATTCAATTTCCTTCCACTTAGATATTCTGATTGTGTGCTGCCACTCCCAAGAGATTTGCACAGCCAGTATGGAGCAGCACAGAGAAGGAGGAAGTGAAGTAGGGTGGTACAGTTTACAAGCATTTCATAGTTGTAACTCATTAACGAAGAACTCATTCTCCAGTGAGTGGAGCAACTTTAATGTTCATTTTGCCCTTGACTTTTTTCTTACACTGATGCTGGTTTAAGGTGATGCCTACTGTGAATTTCATCATAAGCCCATTTCTGATTCTTTTTTCCTTTTTATGAAGCAGGATGTCTAGTTATCCAGTAAGTGGCAGCAAATGGCTTAAAGATTCATCAACAGTAAATTGTTATCCACTGAATCTTTGACCAGTGAATGAACAAAAGTAATGGATTTCTGTACATACTATAGTGAGTGAAAGAGAAAGGAGAGCAGTGCGCTCTCCACACTTGTTAACCCTCATAAAGAACTTGCCTTTAAACTCCCAACCAGTAGAACCACCTCAGTTCACAAGATGCTTCAGCAAAAATGATGCATTTATTCAGTTTGGAAGATCTCAAGCTGCTTAAGTCAAAAGCTGATGTTTGACTTTTTGGTGGTCTTATCTACATGTGCATGGTGAGGAAGCATAAAACTGGAAAAAAACCAACCAAATGCAAATTCTATGGAAATAACCACCTTACCTTGGTTTGTTAAATACTTATGAAGGTACACAAATAGGAGAAATGAGGTATTTGGAAAAAGAAACAGTCATAAAGAAATGCATTTCACGATCATCTGGGGCTTCCTGCTTCTTTTCACTTTCTTTTGTAAAAAAAACCCCAAAACCTGGATTACAAACCAACGTTAGTATTTATGAAAGAAAAGGAAATGGAAACAAATATTTCCCCACAAACTGTAGCTAAAATGGCACTTAAGTTTCTAAAGAGGAAATGTGAGAAAGGAATAGCTAAGAAAGAAGCCACATCTGGTAAAAGCTTTATGAAAAAAACAAACAATAGTCTGTTGAAAGAGCAATTAGAAACACTATTCTAAGCATTTTTATTCTACTTCTAGTACAGAGTATTTTTCAAAGTGGAGAGACATATTGGATTCATCTGTTTCTGACATGAAGACACTCCAGGGCAGTGGCTGGATAGCAGTGCAAGCCATTAACAAGCCATTCTAAGGTGTGCTTGAGGTTACTGTTGAATGTCATATGTAATTCTGGACATTCTGAGGTAAGGTAAGACTTACGCACTAATAAATTCTGTGCTGGAATAACCTCCTATAATGAAACACTGAGTGCTGTTTGCCAATAGTAGAGAATGATCCTTCATGATTTTCATCATCTTTCCAGGCAGATACAACTGCTTATCTGCCTAAGATGTGTAAGTGGTTACCTTGCCTGTTTGTGATTTAAAATAAGGCAGTGGGGCTGATAGGACGTTGAGGGGGCTCTATTGTCACCATTGTACAGAAGATACTCAGTCCAGTATTGTCTTTCCATTTAATGGAAAGCACCTGGCTAAGATAGACATATGGATGACTATGAACTACAAGTGACCCAAAGGAAATAAAAGGGGAGTTGTTCAGTGAAGTTGATTCTGTATGAACTGTCATTCAAAGACATATATTGAGATTACCCTTGAAACAGATCATAACTAGTGGGTCCTGCTGAGTCCATCGTGATCACTTGAAGCTGCTATGTTGGGGCAAGGGATTGGAGCCATCCCCGATAAGGTGAGCTTTAGTGTAGTCAGCTGCAATTTAGTTCTCTGTGGGTCCAAATGCTACAATGTCTTAAACTTTGAGTTGTTATTGAAGTCCACCTTGAAATGAGGTCTGGTACAGCCTAGTTTTCCCTTCTGAACTATGGTAATACAGTTCAGGTTGACTACGTAATTTGGGGGCTTGGATTTCTGCTCTATTGGCAGGAGCAATTCAAGACATTAGTAATGATCTTTGAAGCACTAGATGAGTAGTGAGGTGACTGCTATCAAGAGTGTCAGAAGGATCTGAGAAGTACCTAGACATTAAAAAAAACCCTATACCCAAAGGCAAGGCAGAGTTTTTATTGTTGTTTTGTTTTGTTCTTAATAATTTAGTAACTGGAGGCAGAGCCTCTTAAAACAAAGGTTTCGTTTTTCCCATGGTAAAGTCCCAGACTGCGAATCTGGGAGTGTTGAGGATATGTGAGAGGTAGTGAAGAAACATGCAACTGGAAGGGACTACCTGTGTCACTGAATGTAATCCTTTCTACCGTAGGCAATCCCATCACATGCTCACTCAGGAGGAGTCTCTGCCTTACTGCTGTGCACCATCAGGCTATACAATGCTGTCCTACAGCAAGTATCCCCCTCAGCCCAGAGCAGAGGCCTCCTCTGAATCTCATTTCTAAATTGGGCCCTTTGCCGATTGGGTGTCCTGCTTCCTGCTGAGGAATAACACCAGACAGAGTGGGAGGTGAGCAGTAGCACCATTTGCTGGAGGGGATGGCAGTCAGTGGAGGGGGCAACAGGGGTGGAAGAGGAGAGACAAGAGAGAACAGAAGAAGACTGAATGAGAAAACAAGGAAAAGGAGTAGAAGATGATAAAGAGATAAAAGAAGACAAAGAGATAAAGCCTTACATGGCCAGGCTGTACAAATTACAGATTATGGATGTCTTTTGCCTGAAGCTAGAGTTTCTGCTGCCATGCCTGAAGAGTTATGGTAGTTCCTCTCTTTATGTGTTCTAGTGTGAAATCACACTGCGTGTGTACAGGTGAAGAGTCCTATTCAAGATTTCAGAGGATCCCTAAGCAAGGCCTTGCAGTATGGTGTTCACATTCCCCTTTGTCTCCTGAATGTACCTCAGTAGATGCATCCTGTGATCATGGTTTGCCTTTTTCATGGTTGTTTCACAGAGATGTCTCATAGCTGTTCTGTAGTTGACTCCTGTGTATGGATCTTGCTCCATCGTTCCCAGCTTCTCAGGTGCCAGGTCACAGTTTTCTGTTTCAAAGTTTTTCAGTCTTTTGGCAGTCAACTTCCCCCTCCCCAGCTATTGCAATTACTGTCACTACTGAAGTGCGCAAAAGAAGGAAATGTGGATTTTTACTATGGAAAGAAGCTCCTTATTTTTCAGAAAACATGTCTGAAGTGCTGTCATAGTCTCTACTATTGGACTATATTAGACAGTGTCCTATTTTCAGTGTGATGCAGACAGAAAGACCTTAAGAAGGGCAGCTGTGCTGATGCTATAAGATGGACTCTGAGGCTTCTTGCTCAGGCTGTATTACTTAGTTTAAAAGTCCTGGTTCTTTCATAACAGCCAGGGCACACTGTGCTGTGCTTCCCTCATCAGGCAGACTAAGGTATATAATTAAGCATATAGAATGGTGTACGAGGAAAAAAGACATCAGAGCACCTGTAACCCTTTAGCAGGTATAGGTAACACTAATAAATTTGAAGAGAGTATATGTTCTGCTGGGACTGTGGTCGCACCCAGAGTGAGGCAAAATCCACTGGAGTGGAGCAAATGCGGCAGAGCAGGCTGATAAATCTGGGCTGCTTTTCCCCTTTTCTATCTATCCCATCAGTATCATTGTCTCAGCTGGTAAACAAGACAATCTATGAAGAGCAGTGAAAACAAGTGTGCTATTAACAGCCTTTTAATGGCTTCTATTAAATCCTGGTTGTCAGTGCACTTTAGTGCCACTCCTATAAACATGAGAGGTGAACCTCAGAGCAGCTAGAAGCTTACCCCAAGGGCTGTGCTGTGATAAGGTGGCACTCAACCACATGGCCACTAGCCTGTGGATGAGAGTAGTCATGGCTTTGTGGCGCGCTGCTAAGGAGCATCCATGGAGCAGTACCATAACAGAGGTCAATCCCTGCTGCGATTTCCTGGAAGATAAACGGGGTCAGCACTAATAAACTACACTATTTCCAAAATGCCCCAATTAGCAGCTTGCTGAACAGGAAAATTTGCAGTGCTTCCCACAGCTCCAGACACTGGCGGGCACTTTAGCTCAAACCTGATCGTTCTTTAGCCTGCTTCCTCGAAGAAACTGGGATCTCCCAGTTACCATTGAACCTATCCAGCCACATTTCAAAGAAGGGCTTGAAAAGGGACAACACTCCTTATGAGTTTTCCATGAAGGTCAGCTACTGCGTAGAAGAGAGAGACCCGAAGTCACCTTCTTCCCCAACGGAAGGATGGTCGTCACCAGCAGCTCTCCTGCAGCAGCAGAGCTGCCAGGGCTTGCGGCTGGGCCCAGGGAGACAAGCAGATGTGGGAGGGAGCTGGGGGGAAGGGTGTTGGTATCATGGGAGGCTGCTGAGGATGAGAAGTTCAGCTTTCAGGATGCAAATCCACAGGAAAAGCAGGATTCATTAGTTTGCTGCTTACAGGAAACTTTCTGAAGTTGTTCTCAGAATTTTCTCATCTTCAACGAAGGCTCAGTCTTTGTCAGAAAAAAGTAGCAAAGACACTTAAAAGGCTTGGGACTGGAGTTTAGTAATGTTAGTAATGCTCCTAGCCATGGCCAATGCTTTCTATACAGCCCTGAACAAGTCAATTTTTCCATCCCTCAGTTACCTCATTTATAAAACTGGAATAAAGATACCTTTTATCCCAATTACCTTTGGTAGCTACAAATAACATTTCTTAATCAGTGCCAAATACATAGCATCTGAAAAGCTTTTGATTACATCTTTTCCCAAACTTGGTATCAGATTCCTACTTTAGGAAAATAATTTGCCTTTCTGCACAGGTATTCAAAAGAATGACATGTAACATTGCTGTGATTGGGGTAGTGGCATTTAAGAAGGCAGCGATAAATAAAACCAGTTGCCTGACAGAGGAAGATTAGTCCAGACCATGTGATCAAAGCCAAGTCTTCTTTTTTATTCAGAAGAAGATCCACTCCCTACTGAGATGCTGATGATAACACCCTCAACCAAGGGAAGAGGAGAGAGCAGCCTTTGATTGCCAGAACCACCCCACGGCTGAGCGTGCCCTCAGGGGAGAACAGCTAACAACCTAACAGCTGCTTAAAGCTGATTCAGCCTTTCATGGGCATCACATGCAGCTCATGCGTCTCAGGAGAAGCCCAGGAGATGAGCTCCCACGGCCACTTAGCTCTTCCTTTCCCCTTTCTCAGCTCAGTGATACCGTTCCTCACAGAGACTGTAAGTAGTTTTCAGTGGCTGCGTGGTATATAAGGTACATGGTGATTTCAGCAAAGGCTCCATTTATGCCTCCGTCCTTTCTCCAGCTGTGAACATCGCTAGAGACATGGCCTTAAGCTGGCTGGCCTTTTTGACTTGATATTCACGATATCACGAGTGACTATCAGATTTCAACTCCTCCTCTCTAGACAACACCCAAGGCAATAGCTTTGCTATCTTACAATAGGGCATATAGGGAAAAACTCTTTTATTTTTTTCTTTGCCCCCAGCTTGCCTACCAGCCTTACCAAGTTCCTCTTTCAGAATTAAAACCTCTACATTTTGGGGGAGCACGTGTCGGAGCACTTCTATATTCTGGCAGCTCTCCTTTTCCTTACAGCGCTTTGCAGCTTAACTTGCAAAACCAGCCCCCTCCCACACAAAGTTCAAAAATGACCGACATGGTTGGGGCCAGTGCACAGAAATGTGCTTCCAAATAAAACCTGCTCGTGTCTGGATGGCCCCAGATTCAGCCAGTGTCCTTTTCTTCCCTGGTTATGCCCTGTGTCCAGAAGGAACCTGTGCTCCTCTAGAGAAAATTGGGGCAAGAGCCAGGAAGATAGAAGGTCCCTAGCTCCAAGGCGACAAGATGGCAGAAGTGCCTTGGGAAGGCTGTTGGGGGGAGATGCCTTCACTTCCCAGCAGGGCCACCCTCTTTATCCACCTTTCGAACTCTTCAGCTAGCATGAGCAATAGCTTATGCCCGGCAGGTATACTCTGTGGAGGTTCCCCCAAGCTTTCAGGTTTGGCAGCATTTCTGAAAGGGTTCTACTTGCCTTTCCCCAATAAAGCTTTGCCTCCCTGACTCCAGGCTGGAGCCCCTAAGGACACGTGCTCTCCCTGTGCCAGACTTCACCCTTCTCTGCCTAGCAGCTATGCAGGGATCTGCTCCAATCTTAGAGAACAAGCTAAGAAGCTCTTTTGCTTTGGGAGACAGGGATCCTTATGAATATTCCTGTTAACCTAAGGAAAAGTGAATATACATCCTTTGTCTGTCTCAAACCCTTTACCAGGCTCCCTCCACCCTCTCACTTTTACCATGAAGCAGGGATTTTGGTGGACTGGAGCGCTAGATTTTGTGCAGAGAGAGAGAGACCAAGTATGGCCCTTATCCCTGCCTCCTTGGTAACCTTAGGACATGCAAACATGGCTTAGATTTTGTGGTTGTGCTCATAGGATAAGGACTGAACTGAGGCGTTAAGCTTCTCAATGCCCAGGGAACACTAAGCCCACTATAACTTGCATGGTGAAATGTTGTTTATGCAGAGGATTAACAGATCCCTCAGATAAATGTGTTTGTTTTGATTGCTTATCTGCCCTGGGGAGGGCAGAGGAACAACCCACATGCTTTTACATCTAACTGTAACAGGCTTTTCAAAGAAAACGTCAGTAGTGTGTCTGGAGTTAGTCTGCAAACCTCCAGTTTCTGTTGAATCCACTTATATTACGTGGCATTTTCCTACTAGGCTTGTATTTTTTCCTTGCCCATAATATGATTGCTGGTTTTGGTTTATTTTCTGCTTTTCAGTAAAGCTACACTGGAAGTTACCTACCTGCATGTTCTGGGCCGATAATTTTTGTCACTCTTCTGGTAATGGGAGAGGAAATAATTCATGCTAGGAATCACTTCAGGTTTTGCAACATTATACACGCTACTGAGTATTACTGCTCTTGTTTCTGGATGCAGAGACTGGCATAGGTAGTCCCTGGCTCTCTGCAAGTGCTTAATTTCCTTGTGTTTGGAGGTAAACCTGCTTAATGTAAGCCTGATTTATCTAGGTTATCACTCCCCCTTGAATCTTCTCTGTGGTACTACAGTTTCTAAGGATTTATCCCAGGTTATCATGTGCCAAACAAAGCAGCTGGTCTGCAGCACAGTGTGAGATATCCTCCGGCTGGCAAAGGGTCTCCATTTCTTGCCCTCTAACACATTTTCTGCTTTGCCAGTCCATGATCCTGCTCAGCTTCACACGTCTGAGAAGCAACCAGAGCTCCTCATGATGGTAACAACACTCGTCCTTGATAAGTGGGCAACTGTTGGAAGTACCAGGGACCTCCAGGTCCCTGTGATGTTAGGGGACAGAGGGCAATGAGGAGACTGACAGAGCACATGGCTGAAGGCACCCTTTCATGTAACATGCGAATGAGCTGGAAGCCCTGCTCAGGAGCCCCAGGGCTGCCCTCACCTGCCATGTGTGATGGCCAAGGGGTGGAGAGTTTCTGAGGCCATTGCTCCTGACACTTGCCTTTGGGTTATTGGTTTCCTTTACACAGCATATTTAATTTTAATCTGTCAAGACCACGGACCTATCCAGTGCCAACAGCTTATGGTTCCTTTTAAGTAAAAATGGAACAAAAAGAATGTGAATGTATTGAGTATTGGCACTGTTTGTTTTAACCGTGGTATGGTGTCCCAGTTTCAGCTGGGAAAGAGTTAATTTTCTTTCTAGTGATTGCTGTGAAAGGAATGTCAGTAATGCCTATTGGTTTTAGTTGTTGCTAAGTGATGTTTACACTATTCAAGGACTTTTTTCAGCTTCCCATAGAAGTATAGGCAGAAGGATGGAATGACCAATGAAATATTCCCTAACATGGATGTCATGGTCAGTATATAAATGAGGGTTAGCTGGGGGGGGCAGGAATCCGTGATCACTGCTCGGGATGGTGCCAATTTACCTGGTGGTGAACATGACCCATGTCATTATTATTATTTTTATTTTTCTGTTATTGTTTCTATTCAACGGTCTTTATTTCAACTCACAAGGTTTTTTTCTCTCCCTTCCCCCTCCTTTTTTCCCTTCTTCTCCCCACCCTTCTGGAGGGGGAAAGAAGGGGGGTGCAAGTGAGTGGTTGAGTGGTTCTAGTTGCCATCTGAGGTTAAATCATGACATATGGTAAATCTGAAAAATTACATAGTTATTTTAAACACCGAGAGACATTTAAATAGATGAAACTTCATGGTAGCTCACTCATGACATGCATCTTATCTGAAATAGTGCTATACGATTTCAGTCGTGAGCAGCTACAGTAACAGCATATGCTTTAAAGCTCATCAAAATCTGATAATGCCTTTTTGCAAGGTCTATGCCCCAAAGCAAGAGGATTTTTTTAGCTTGTGTCCAGGGTTCATTTTCCACAGGTGAAGAGGGACACAGTAAAAGTTGCTAGCGTAGGAGAGAGACGGTTCCCAGAGGCTGCCCAGGCTTTCAGGTGCTGAGCGCCAGGGAGCACAGAGAGCTGGTGATACCCCATGCCGGCAATGCTGGGTGGATGCTGGGTGCCAGCAATGCTGGGTGCTGTGATGCCACGTGCTGGCAATACCGGATGCCGGCAGTGAAGCTGGCAATCCATGGCTGAGCAGTTCTGTCCGTATCCAACAGAGACTGGTGGCGCACACCAGCTTAGGCAGCTCATCCACGTAACTTATTTAGGGTGATGAATTCCACTGGCCTGTTTTGCTTTAAGTGTTCCAGAGATATTGGTGGAGAGACCATCTGATCATGTGCCCACTGTAAAGGGATCTGGGTGTATGTCCTCCAGCTGACACGACACAGGGTCCCTTCCTTAATATGTTACTTGATCCTGTTTTCCTTTCCTCTTTTTAGGAGGAGGTGTGGTCTCATAGATACGATTGAAAAGAAGAAGGAACAGATGTGTATGTGTGCATACCTGTAATATATGCTGTAGCCACTGCAGCAGTTTTCAAATGTACTCTTTCCTCTATTTACTCAAAACTCTATCTGCACCATTTGGTAACACCATCCCACCCCGCAGGTACCCAAATGTCTTGTTCTCACCTGGGATGGGTGAGGGAAGGAGGCAACAAATAAACGAGGGAAGGTGGGGGCTGGCTCCTGCCCGTCCTTTCCTCCATCTCTCCCTTGCCTCCTGGGAGCCATCAGCTGCCACGATGCAGATGTCTGTGGCCCCAGGTATTCCCAGTCTGGGAAGCAGCTATTAGGACACTGTGAATAGAGGCAATATCTTTTTCTCACAGCTTTCAATATGTAATGGGAAAGGTCCTGGCTACCTTCTGCAGAGGCAGCAGCTGGAGTTGGACTCTAACTGTGATTGGGCATCACTAGCTCTGTCTGCTGTGTCTCTCTCCTGGCTGCACCCCTTCCCTTTCTCCTACAGCTCAAATTAAAACAACCCCATACCCATATGTCCCTACACCTGCACAAGTCTGGCTTCAGCAGCAAAGGAGCTCAGTGAAGCCCGCTGGAGATGTGCAGTAGATGCTCCAGTAGTAGAGGTCCGTGGGAAATGGGCCTGCCCTTGGCTGCGACAGTGCTCACTTTGAGCGCAGGAGGTGCTCAGAGCCCTGAGGACCTTTAGCAACCTGCAGGTACCAAGATCCTCTCCGAAAGCACATGAGGCTTGTCAGCAGGACAGCAGCCAGTCATGGCAGGGGGGGTTGTGAAGGGGATTTATAAACTGGACTGCAGGCAGAGAGCTTTGAACCTCTGGGCTGTGACAGCCCAACTGAAGGGGGAAAGGGGCAGAAAGGAGTTGCCACCTTCTCACCTACTTAGGGATATGAATAGCAGAGCTGTTCTGCAGGTGAGCTGCTTTGGGTGTTGGGCTGTTCTTTGTTCCCAGGAATGCTGCACAACTCCCTGGGAGAAACCCTCCCACCTCTGAATTTCACAGCATTTTAAATTCATGGGTCAGACGATAATCAGGAAGACCAGATGCTTGTTTGTCTTCCCTCATTTTCCCCCCCCTTAGTAGCTGAGATGAACCAGCGTGGGAGGCTGTTGCTGCTATTACAGCTGCTTTTTTTTTTTTTTCTTTTTGTAGTTCATTCAAATGAAGGAGCCAGTTGACTTTTTTATTTGCAGGCTTTCCCTCCCTCCAGACAAACGAGGAGAAACAGAAGAGCTTGCTCTCCTTCCCAGCGGAGCACACTGATTCCCACCCTTCCTGGGGCTTGTATTCTGCATGGACCACAGAGCAAGGGCTGGCAGCCTGTCAGGAGAGGTCTGGTCCCACACCACAGATGATGTTCATCAGCACCGGACTATATCTCACATATGTTGGTCTACTCTAGACACCCTCTGTTACAGTTTATGCTCGTTCTCAATATCTACGCCATCTTCAGACCTGGCCACAAGTTACTGAGGCCCATGCTATGCTCAAGAGGCTTCAGTTAATTTTTAGATGAATGTATCAAAAAACCAGTAACGAACAGGTAGCTTCACTGATACCACAAAATATGACTGTATACAATATATCCGTCTGTACAGGTATAAATCTATTCACTGGGGCATAGTAACAGTGTTTCCAATTTACTGTGAGGTCCAGCTATGTGAAGGCCTTGGCCTTGCTGTAGGTGCATATAAGAAACCACCTAGATATAAGGAGGCATTCAGCTACATGGAATGGGAAGTAATAAATCATCAGATGCAAATGCTAGACACCTCTCCTCTGGGTGTTGTTGGCTGTTGAATCTACTGGGCCACAGCTTTGGGATCCAAATCTGCACCTAATATTATGTTTTTGACTGGTTCTTGGGCGTTTTTGAAGAATCCACAACAGCAGATTATCAACTGCTCTGTTGCTGATAAACCTCGAGGTATAAATAAATAAATCGAGGTATAAACTTCGATACAGTTTGATTCCCTAGGCTTATCTACTATAGAAACTTCTGCCTTAGATGTAATATAACTTATCAGTTTAAGTGTGTTAGGCAACAGCCCTGGCACAGTAAATGCAGCTGATAACAGCAGAAAGGCACAGGCATATGCTGATCTCGTTTTAAGAGTTGCAATAACCCGGCAGAATTACCTTTTAAAGACACAAACTGCATCTGTGAAATGACTGCCTGCCCACCCTTTTGAGAGGAGACCAGGCTTTAGCTTGCAAACCATTAGAAGCATGAATTGGATGTTCTCTCAGCCCCCAGCACAATAGAGCCCTATCAACGCTGCGGTTAGGAGAGCCTTCAAGCTGATTAGTCACACCACAACTTGGGTTTCTTCCATGTGAGCACTTAATTAGATTGAACTCTGCTAATTTAAGAGATAACAAGATAAGGTTAGACCAGTTAAGTATATGTGGTGGTTTTATCTTTTATCAGCGGTAGGCTTCCCTTGTCTTTTTCTCTTACAAGCGTTTAACTTGCAATTCCTCACAAGGAACACACCTGAATGAGCAGGAACCAGGAGCTCCCATTCTGCAGGGAGCAGGCAGCCCTGGGCAGGAGGCCCTGCAGAATGGGCAAGTCAATGAGCACGTTGCAGATCTTCAGAGGGTGACAATGGCCATTGTTTAAAGCCAGGTGGGGGGCTCATTACCGTGTAAATTGTGCCCACGCGTGTGTGCGCACACACACATATATCTAGCTAGACCCAGTACTGCAGTACCTGCAGATACAAGTAGAGAACATGTAATTACTCCCATGTAAAATACACTGATTGTAAAATTATGATTAAGCCTGGCCTATCGTAAATGATCCTAACTGGTTTCAGGGGAAGTGATCTTCCATGAAAATCTGTACATCCATCCATCTGTATATGTACATAGCCTCAGGACAGATGTGCCTAACTTGAAGGTGATCTCTGTACAAATTTCTCAGTAATTACAGCTGTGGAACTTGTTTGACCTGAAAGGTTTGTTGGTTTCATAATTTCTAACCTCAAACACCCCCAAATAATGAATCAGACCACAAAATTGTTATTTAGGCTCTCAAAAATGTAAGGAACTTTTGGGCTTATTTGTTCTCATTTCTTTAAGCCTTTGATATCATGTTTCACATGAAGATGAAGACAAAATGATTCAATGGAAGCTGTGATTCCCATTTAATCAGTTATTTCCAGGAGCCAGAGACAAAAGATAATAGTAAGAAAAAGAAAAAAAGAGAGAGGTGTTATAAAATCATAGGCTGGAGACACCAGAGCTGTGTATTTTCTAAAGTACTAAGGATTTCCAAGGTAGGAGCACTTGTGCATGCTTGTGCGTAGAAGCCTGCAGCTCTGACTCTCGTGAGGGCACAGGAGCTCACTGCCAGGACACAGGCAGCTGCTCTGCTAAGCCAGGGAAGTGCTGACCCCAGAGTATCTGCTGTTTATGTCTGAACGAAACAGGTACTGGAAACAGCCACCAAGATTTCCTCCAGAAGCTGGAGATGTGGAGATGCTCCCTGATGAGCAGCTTCTCCTGGTTAGTGACATGCAATTGGGATCCCATGTCTGTTCTTCTGTGCTGGTGTTGAGATGAATGACCCAGCACTCGAGAAATCAGGACAAACTGTAAGTGCTTGTGACTACTGGTTATGATCCCATCTGCCCAGACCTGCAGGAGAGCTACAGTAGGAAGATCAACATTTCCATGAGTCCCCTTTGCATTTTAAAAGAGCTGACTTCAACCTGCTCCAGGGTTTGGAAAGCAGAAGGGAGAATAAGGATACAGGGCTCAGGCAATGCTATTCCTGTGTCTAGAATAATAAAGAGGGAATGAATCAGCATAGATGAGAGAAAAGCTCTTCTTGCTTTGTTATTCTGGTTATATTTATTCTCATTAGTATTACTAGTATTATTATCATATATTAATAGTGTTATATTATCATTACAATATATTATAACTTATTTATATATTATTAGTATTATATTTTATTTAGTTATTTACTCCATTATTCCATTATTATATTAGAAAGTAGTATTATTATAATATAATTAGTATCATTATTATTAGCGTTATGCAGAAAAGCTATGTGCCTGAAAAAATTCCCCTCCTGGGAATGGCCACTTCAGGTCCAAGTATAGTAAGAAACGCATAAGGTGTGCAGGGAAAATATCCTGCACTGTGTTCTGTCATGCACTATCTCATAATAATAATTTGGGGCTTCAAACATGGAGCATAACCTCCCTTAATCCTGCACTAAATAAACACTAAAAAGAAACAGTCTTACCTCAGAAGTGCCTAAAACTTGTGTCTAAGGCATCTGTCCTGCAGAGAGAGGATGTTGTTTTGAAAGCTACCAGTATGTCTTTATTACAAGCACCATACTCAGCTGAATACTTGCACTTTATTTTATTGCAGTTTTGGAATTAGTTCAAGTTAGCCTTTCCAGTCTCTCATCATGCTGTGATTCATGCAGGTCTCCCAGCTCATTTAGCAATTAGTCCTATCTGAGGTCAACCTATGTCCAAAATTAGTCACCTGGCAAATGTTGGCACCTCAGCTGTTGTGCATGACCTTCTGCTGCAGATCACTGATAACACATGTAACACCTCCAAGCTCATTTTGTCATGCTAAAGCTCACTACTTATTCTACTTTGTTATGTCTTTCTGAGGTTAGAATGTATAAAAATACATGAATACTTTAACAATTCATTTTTCTTATCATTATAGTTTCTTGAAGCTTTCGTTTTCCTAGGCTTTTTCACATGTGGTAGACTGAGGCCTTGACTCACAAGCTGTCCGCTTATCACTAGCTGGTGTGCATGACCTTCAGGTATGCTTCTCCCTTCCCCTTAAAATATAGGTGTTGAACTCTTTTACATGTTTTTAAAAGGTTTTGATTGTAACCATCAGCAGATACAGTGATTGGTCATTTAGTATCCACGTTCTGGGGCTAATTTCAACAATTGGCAGTAGCATGGGACAGATTATGTGTGTAACACATCTCTACCACATTTATCTAAGAATAATCAGATATCTGTAATTCTGTGTTCATTAATTCATTGGTAACTGAAGCTGTGCTGCCAGATTGCATTCTTGGTTTTTTTTCTACAGAACAGTTTAAAGGGGATCACGAGGTTCATGTTTGGCATTGGGGTATTGTAGTTCAGGAGAAAAAAGGCGATGCTGTAAACTGGCATTGTTAGCCGAAACGAATACCCCCCCCTGCTTGGCTGTTTGTCTGGACTGAATGGCATCACTACGGATGCAGCAGCCAGGGAACATCAAGAAACAGCCACAACCTTTCTGCAGCAACATGCTACGCTGAGAATAAATATTTGTCATATCCTACAGGTCCTACTAAGCTGCAGATGAGAAGCAAATGAACGTAGTTTCAGGCAACAAAGAAGTTAGTACTGCAGCTAGTCTTTCCATATATTTATGTACCACATCCCCATGTAATTTTTATGACAGTTTCCAGCAGGTTCCCCTGAAACATGAGAATGAGGGTCAATAAGTATTAAATATTAACATAGGAGCTAGGTACTAATGTCTGACCTTATCACTAGTCTAAAACTGGATATTTAATAAACATCATGAGACAGGGAAATCTCTTCTAATAGCATCATGAATCTTTAAAGTGTGGCTTCCCCCTGCTCCATTTCCTGCTATAAACTCTCACCATGACCTCTGCAGATATTTGTCTAAAGCCTGAACTTCATGCCAGTTCTCTTTAATCTTTTTGATATCGTTTGTAGCACAGATTTCAATGTGTTGTCTTCTTTAGGTCCTTCTTGCTGCCTCTTCATTTCTTCTCTTCTCCTTGTCTTCCTTTTTGTTTTCTTCCTTTTCCTCAGAAGGCCTTGCCCATCGTCAGTCAGGCTAACTTTTTATTTCCTGGTGCACACTCAAAGAGCAAGCTGATACGGAGCTTGGTCACTGCTGTGTGCTCCACATTGCTCACTATAGGATGCCTGTAGGGCTGTCTCCTATACACACACTTATGAGGGCAACCCAGCCATGAGCTGCCTACACTCGCAATGGTCCTTCAGATATGCAACACCAACACTTCTCTAAAAGAGACTTCATAATTTGTTTGCCAGATATTGTGCTCAGAATGGCATTGCAAAAGATCAGGTGAGGGGGAAATTTGTTGGACACAGTAGCTACATCATCAAGAGAAAACCAGCAGTTTCTGGGCCCTGGAACATGACTGCACCATTACACTGGGAGCATGGTGCAGGCATGGTTTGGCCCAGGCCAGTTTGTGCTATCCCAACCAGTTTCTGAGAGCAGATCAGGAACTGGCACAAATCCCCAGCAGGCATTTTCCCTGTGGCCACCCTCATCTGGATAAGAGACTTTAACAGCACAGAGGTAAGTCATCCTGCACAGCTAGCCTCTGTGTGAAGAGACAGTTCCTGGCATGTTTAATTTACTAGTACAGCTGTAACCAGCATTCCCAACCTAGGATGCCCTTCAAATGGGTATGCACTTAGCTTTTGTAAAAATATTCTCTTTTTTTACCTCCTCTGAGCTGGGCCTGTGTTAGCATCTGTCTAAGTAATAGGTTTGTCTCCAAGCAGCAGGGACAGGAGATGAGCTTGGATTCAAATGCTAGCTTAGGACTACTGCAGAGTACAGTGTGGTTCTTTCTATCCTTCCTTTGAATGTTCCCTCCACGTTCCCTTTCTGACAACTTTCTGCATGTTTCACTACCAAGTTAATCTTGAAGTAGAAGACGACTGATGTGGTGAGACATGGTTCTGGTGAAGACTTGGTATGATAGGCAGTGACAGCACCATTTTTCTGCAAACCTGTATGAATGCCACAAGGTCAGCACATAACATGAGACATCCACGATCAGAAGTGTGTGGTCTCTACTGTGTGGAAATGTGGAAGTGTCAACTGCTACTGTTAAACTTATGGGGGCAGATCAACTCTTGGAGCTACTGTAATGGAGAGTTATGCAATAAACTGACACACCTGAGGGATGGGATGCCATCCAGAGGGACTTGAACAAGCTTGAGAAGTGGGCCTATGTGAACCTCTTGAGGCTCAACAGGGCCAAGTGCACAGTTCTGCACCCGGGTCAGGGCAACCCCCGGTATCAACACAGGCTGAGGGATGAAGGGATTGAGAGCAGCCCTGCTGAGAATGACTTGGGGGTACGGATGGATGAAAAGCTGGACGTGAGATGACAATGTGTGCTTGCAGCCCAGGAGGCCAACCGTATCCTGGCTGCATGAAAAGCAGTGTGGCCAGCAGGTTGAGGGAGGTGATTCTGCCCCTCTGCTCCGCTCTGGTGAGACCCTACCTGGAGTACTGCATCCAGCTCTGGAGCCCTCAGCACAGGAAAGACATGGACCTGTTGGATTGGGTCCAGAGAAGGGCCACAAAGATGATCAGAGGGATGGAACACCTCTGCTATGAGGACAGGCTGAGAGAGTTGGGGTTGTTCAGTTTGGAGAAGAGAAGGCTCCAGGGAGACCTTATTGCGGCCTTCCAGTACTTAAAAGGGGACCTACAGGAAAGATGGGGACAGACTTTTTAGCAGGGCCTGTTGCGCTAGGACAAGGGGTAATGGTTTTAAAGTAAAAGAGAGTAGATTCAGACTAGGTATAAGGAAGATCTTTTTTAAAATGAGGATAGTGAAACACTGGCACAGGTTGCACAGAGAGGTGGGGCTCTCTGTGATGCTTTGACGATGTAGCTACTGTGTCCAACACATTTTCGCTTCACCTGATTGTTTGCAATGCCATTCTGAGCACAACATCTGTCAAACAAGTTATGAAGTCTTTTTGAGAAAAGTGTTGGTGTTGCATATCTGAAGGATCACTGTGTGTAGGCAGCCCGTGGCTGGGTTGCCCTCATAAGATACATGGAAACATCCAAGGTCAGGTTGGATGGGGCTCTGGGCAACCTGATCTAGCTGAAGATGTCCCTGCTCCTTGCGGGGGGGGGTTGAACTAGATGACCTTTAAAGGTCCCTTCCAACCTAAACTATTCTATGATTCTATGAAATGCAAATGTCTTTGCATGAACAAGGTCTATCACCTCCTCATGAGGTTATTTATGGCATTGCTTGTGTGGAATAGCTTGTTGAAACTGTATTTTGATGTCTTCTCTCCTGTACAAAACCTTGGTCTTCATTGATAAAAACTGGTACTTTCCACCAAAGTGTCGTTAGTCCTGTTGTGGATTTAATAATATTAATGCAGCTTGTCTGGAAAATGCATGAATTCTTATTTCTTCCCCCTAATGGCTGACTTTGCTGGCATAGTGAACTGTGCGGGATAAGGAGCACTAACTAACCATGTCTTATTCTAAGAGAACCTGTTTACCTTCTCTTAACTTGGGTGATGAAAGCTTTTGCTAAAGGTTTTACTGAAATCTTGATAGAAAATAACTGCTTAGGTATAGGATGACAATGGAAACTGAAAAGTAAATGCTCAGTGCTAAATGGAAGGCTTCAGGTGAGGATTAGTGTGTGCGACTCGTCGATAAATCCAGTCCAGCGCATAATATGGGCTCAACCATAAATAGTTTTCCCTTCAGGTTTCCAAGTCAGCTTCATAACCTTGGCTTATTAGGGCACCACATGGAAGCCCAGTTATAGTATTTCTTGGCCAATCTCTTTACTACTTCTCTCAAAAATACCAGCTTCTGTAGTTGGGATCATGCAGCTTCTGGCATCACCTCCTTTTCTGAGACCCTCTGAGTGTCTCCAGGTGGAAACACAAAGCAGAAATACAGGGCAAGGGAGAAGATGAGGTCTGATGTGCTTATTCCTGAGGCAGAAGCGTGCACTTGCATTTGTGTCAGCATTTGTGCCAATGTTGGCACAGTGCCGTGACTTCAGCCGCAGTGACCTCGGAGCAGGACTGCACACAGGCCAACACGTCAGCTGGTCACGCGCAGTGCAAAAGCCATGGGGGAAGGCAATGGGAGAACCACTAAAATAAACACGACCAGAGAAGGATTATTGCAGCATAACATCTTTGTGGCTGATTTTAGCAGGGGAAGACCACAACAGTAATCTAGTTACATCCCAGGAAGGAAGCATGTCACGTGTGTGTAGATCTTTATGCACAGAGGCGAGTAGAGTGGGTAACGCATATGTGTAAATAACTCCTTAAAATCTAGGCTAGTGCAAGTCCACCTGGCCATCTATCTCAAAAATGCTCAGAAAGCAGTTCTAAAAATACCACGTGCAGCTGCCGTGGGACAAACTGAAGTTAAAACTTCCATTATGTTCTTGTAAATGGACTCAACATTAGTGAGATGAGCACTGGTCCACTAAAAGAAAGGAAAGAAAGTCCCTTCTTTGCTCCTAAGGCTGAATAAAGAAAGACTGGAGACACATTCACACGTCCTACTATTCAAAATAGAACTGTACATAAACTGTGGAGTTTGAGTAAGGGAAATGAGATCAGTAGCAGTTGTCAGGTATGAGTCATCTCTTCATAGTTTTTTTGGACCATGGGAGTAAGCAGCATGTTCCAAGCAATATGCTTACTGGAGTAAAAAATTCAGTCACCACAACCTATTTACATCAAACAGTATTATTGTGGCTACAGCCTCCAGGGAAAAACTGAGCTGAATCCATAATGGAACTTTTGATAGCAGATAGAAGTAAATAGAAAGACTGGGATGAAAGCTAATTTAATGAGTATGGTTTATTTAAATATTTATAGAATAAATTTTGCTCCAGTATGCATTCAGAGTAACTGAAAACAAAATCTGACTTTCCCCTGTTTAAAATATGAGGTGGGTAATATTTAATTTGAATCAAAAGTGCTTATTATTAGATGCTGTAAGGTTGCATTGCAATATCTAACTTCTAGATGGCTGGCTTCTTTAGTGAGATCCAGAATGCACAGCTAAGCACCCAAGCTTCCTTTGTGGTGTACCAGGAAAGAAGTAGAGGGATGCAGAAAGAAGAAGAAACTGCAGACTCGTTTTGATTTTTTTTTGTGAGCTGCAATTTGTTGTGAACCTGCAGCTTCATTGTTCTTATGCATCACACAGGGCAAACTTTGTTTCATTTAGTTTAAATTCAATCTATTTCAAGCAGTCTTGCACCTTATCTGTTTTAGTTGAGGAATGCGCTTTTGAAACAAATTGTCCAGTTGTCCCCACTTGCTGCATCTGCTGTAGCATGCTTGGAGTCTGTAAGCTAGACTCCTTTCAGATTAAATCAAACCATGAGATGTGCTCCAGGAGCACGTCTGATGTGCTCAAACCACAAGTGTGTGTTCAGTCCATTGGACCAGACAAGAGCTCATCTTAAGTAACCCTCCTAAAAAGCACCTAATGTAGATGCCAGGTTTTCAGCATGAACTGTTTCACTTTGCTGATCCGCTCCTATTATGCTGCATTACTCGTGTTGTAGACAGAGCCCTTTTCTCGGGTCACTGCAGGCTGCTTGGACTGAAATTTTTTTCGGCTTCCCATTTACTGTTGGCCTACAGCTAACTCTCACCTTCACCAGCATTCAACTGCCTCTTCGGAAATCATCAAATGGCTGCACAAAAAAAAAAAAAAAGAATCTAACTCTGTAAAATACAAATCAAATATTAGCAGATAGGTGACAGGTAGTGAATAAGAAGTCTGGCTATGGAAAAGACAGTGAGAATCAGCACCTCACTGACTGGTAAGAAAAACATCTTAAAAAGTTTAATATGTGTCTGCTTCACTTCCACTTAGCTGCATAATCACTGACACTTTGAACTCTCCCAGCAATCCGTTAACACAGGAGTGCACGGGAGAGCAGATTTCTGGCAAATCCGAACTATCTTGCATCAGTACAGTCAGGCCTTTGATAGATACCTGTATATGATCAGCAATATCAATACGCTACATAACCAAGTGCCTCTGTTTATCTCAGAGAATCAGAGTTACATAGACAATTTGGGTCTCAAAGTGCTCCTATTGCCCGACTTGGCAGGTCCTCCTCCTCTCCCTGGCCCAGCTATCATTCTTCTGCATGGACAAATGTGCTCAGTGAGAGGGAGTGGGAATGCCTTTGTACAGAGCACATCTTGTGGGTGTGCAAGGCGTGCTCAGAGCAGATGGTGTCCCCTGCGTGGGTACGGGCGTGAAGAACCTGGTTTCTCAAACTCAGGCACTTCAGCATTAGGTAGGTGCTGAGTTGCTCTCCACTGTGAAGGCAGAGCTATACCACGGCATGCTCTGAAGCAGCACTTTAGGTGTTTGTGACAGGATAAAGTAGGAAAGAAAATGAAAACAGCTCCTGAAATTAAGAATTTCCTGGCTTAGGTGGAGATATGGAGGTGGAGCGAGTTGCAATGAATATAATTTAAGGGCATCTGAAGTTTCAAAACTGAAACCTCTTTGAACTCACTGCATGTTAAGAACAATGCATGAGGAAGTACAGAATAATTAGTATGCAGCAATACATACTTCTGCTTATTTCACAATGATTTTCCACTGTAAACTTTATCCTGAGTCCTGTTGGATCTGGCCTTTAGTTACCACTCACACAAGTGATTAAAAGTGTACCTTGCTACTCTAATAGGGGCTATTTCAATCTGAAATCAAATAGCCTTCCATAGACAAAAGGCAGAGACCTCATTAAATACAGTGGGTAATCTGTGTAGGGTTTCTCCAAGTTAAATGGAAAGAGAAAAACAGCCTCTGAAGGCTGTGATAACTAAAAAGAGCAGGAACTTACATAATACATGGCATGAAAGAGCATCAGGAACTAAAACCTGGCCTGATGGAATGAGTTGCAAATGCTGAGGAAAGCAGGTTGGCTCTTGGAAGCATATTAGAGGCTGGAAGCCAGGAAAAATAAGAAAAAGTAATGGAGAGAGTTGCCCTGGGACAGATCTCCTGGAGGCAGAAAAATTGGGCAAGCAGAGCTGAGAGGAAAAGCAGTCTTGGAAAGAGTGAGCAACACAACGGTACGCTGTTCGTTTCCAGGTTGTTTTGGGGACATAGACAAGCACGCACTTCCCTGTAAACAAACAGGACTAAACAACCAAGAATAACCTTACTCATATAATATTTTTCTCTTCTTGCTAGAAATAAACCCACAGGGCCATTGAATATTGGCTGACTGAAACAGAATAGTCATATAATAGGAGCATGTTGGAAAGCTGGCTCCTGCTGCATCAGCTGTACTGTTGTATCTGACCCCTCATGAACAGGAATCCAGGTGGAGCAGGGTCCCATAGCAGATGTGTCTGAGAAGTCATCAATCTACCTCTAAGCAGCATCTTAGCTCTGGAACTGGTGGCCTCTGATTGCATAGCCAGGTCCAGGATAGCAGGAAGCAGCCAAGCAGCAAGGTCTGAGATAGCTCTACCGCAGCTACAGGCTCAACTACTGAGCGCCCTGCTCATTCCTTCTCCTGAAGTTTGCTGCCTTGCAAGCCAAATGTGTGTTTCTGCGGAGTGTCATCAGTCTAAATGAAGATCTTAGTTGGTTTTAAAGCCTTGGAGCAAGCCAACAGGGAAACTTTCTGTGACAACGATGCTCCCTGTAGCTCCTTGCAAATGACATACTTCCCTGGGCAGGCAGGATGCTGGAGGTGTGCTCCTTCTAAATGTTACTTTCAGCAAACCGTGGGAGATACACGGAATTTCCTGTTGAAGTGGAGTTTGCTTGTGTTGGTTTGTTAGGGTGCATGACATGTAACATATCTTACAACAGCCTTTTACAACAGAAAGGTAGGAACAGAAATCTAGCTAATTTAGGAGTCAGCCTGCTGAATTTGTGCGGGGACTTAGATGACATGGTTGCTATGATAGCAGAGAGCTGGAGTCAGCCTGTTTATAGCACCCCCACAATCCTCCTGCTGCAGCGCCTTTGAGGCTAAGCTTTCTGACAGTCTATGTGGTCTTGACCTTTAAGATCACCTGAAGGTCACTATTTTTAGGTGCCACAGTATACCTATTGCTCTTCACTGCACAGGGAGGAAGCTGGGCTCTCACACAGACATAACCTTGTTACTTTGCTAGCAATGGGATACACTAACAATACGGTATGGCCCTGAGGGGGCCTTCCTGCGCATTGCAGAAGAACCTCACACCAAAGTCATCATGGAAAAGCTGTAAGATGTGGTCCTTCCTGTAGCTTATCTGAGTCCTGTGCACTGACAAGCAGAAAACTGTCCAGTGAGCAACTCACTGTAGTTCATCTGCAACCTCTGTAGCTCATGCCTCCTCCATGGCTATCAAACACTATATGTTTTTCCGTGCTTAAAAACTCCGACATTGATACCTGAGCTCCAAAATACTGGTTCCCTGACAGATGGCTGCTAGACAGATTTGGGCTGTGTTAGTGCTTGGTGTTGACACCAACCAGCTAGGTCCCTAGATGACAAGCACTGTGTGCTTCCACAGGCTTAATACCATTTTGTTCCTCTGCATCTACCATACACACTGAGGCTTGTGCCTGCTCAGCTGTTTCCCCCTACTGTCTCTTCCCGTTCTCTGCCCAGCATGGGGGGCAGGCCTGGCTTGTCCCTTATTTTTGGACGGGCACCAGCACAGCTGTGAACCAGCATCCCCAAGTGCACTGTGCACAGGCAAAGGAAAGCTCAGCAGAAAGGCTCTTTACTTGCCTATAAATCCTTTGCTGTGGTATGTGGACTCTAGCTACTCCTGCTGTTCCAGCCCATGTGTTTAGACCATGGCCTTGTCCTCCATCCCCAAGCTGCGATACTGGATAAGTCCCACACCACCCATGTGAAGCTGTGTGGTTCCCAGGCTGGGCACTCCCCAGCTGGGGCTGTGAGCACACATCAGAAACGTAATTCAGGGCAGGTTGTGTTAGGATGATGGGTCATGTCTCAGGGACAAACAAAGCAGGACAATTTGGGGTCCATGACCAGCCGTGCCCCATATACTCAGCAGTCCCTGCCTTCCACCAGAGGCCATCTTTGGCTACCTCTCAGCCTTAGTCCCTGCAAAGCCTCAGTCCCCTGAGCCTTCATTCCCGCACAGTCAGCTTGTGAAAGCAGGTATCAAGGCTGGTACTGCATCCTTTCAGGTGGGCTTCCAGGGACAGGGACTGTGGCTTGAGTACAGTCTGCCAAGCAAGTGGTCAAGGCAGAAAGGGACAGCCCTCAAAGAATGTTTTTCTGCCCGCTCTGTTGTCCTCATGCCTGCTGAGGTGGCACACTGCCTGTCAGCTCCCTGTCACTGCCAGCACAGCCAATGTTACTGCCGCAGGGTACCCGCTCCTTGCTGCGTATCCACTCTTGTATGGAGGTATCTGTAATGCAGTAACACTATGGTCTCTTTGGCCAAAGTCTTCTGTGCTTAGAAAACAAAAAAACCTCTTTGAGCACCCCTGGGAGCATTTATCCAGAACTGGAGGTGGTGAGGGGGACCTATGCCATGTCAAAGCTGTACTGCAAACATACCCGATCCTGTACGTACCTTCACCACATGCCTGTGAATGCCTGAGATAAGGTCTCGTCCCATACGGGAAATCTGGAGCCTTCTGATCTGTACAGACTCTGATTTAGGCCAAACCTCTGAGGTGGATGCCCTCTGTAGCTTACATGCAGGTCAACACAAATGCATTCAGGTTTTGGGGTCACTGCACTGGAAAGCTACTAATCCAGACATCTAATTCCATGTCAGTATGGGGGAGCTCCTTTTTCCCCTGTATTGCTGTAAGGACTTAGTGGATATTGCCCACCCTTGCATCACTCCATGTGTATGATACGAGTAAGAGTAGTGGAGAAGATGGTACTAGAAGGGCCTTGCAGGGCGGCTTGCAAAGTCTTACAAGAAAAGTGTCACGCCAAAGAGCATGGGATGTGCCCAGGATTCACAGTGAGTGCATAAGTTCAGTGCTTCTTCATGCGGCATGAAAAGGAGCACCCTCAGGTTTGACCTAGCAGAGTACTTATAGACATGACTCACAATTTCTCACAACACTATTCATCAGCAACCATGACATTTGGTGTGCCAGGTTATTGCTCTGCAGAACTATCAAGATCTTGGCACTCAGAAAACATGAATAAAATTAAAGCTTTGTTTAAAAATACAGGCCAAAGCAATAGATGTTAGATAGTCACATAGCTCAGGTTGTTTGAGGGGTGACTGTGCAAATCGTATCCTGGGTAATAGCTCTCTTGACAATCCCCAGCAAAATATATTTCAGTTTCAGATTCAGCAAACTGTTACTGACATAATTCAGTCATAATATAACATGGTTTAAAGGAATATCACTGCCTGTTCACTTTCAGTATAACACTAAATATAACCCTTGTCATTTGCCCATGAGTAGGTTATCTTGGGAAGACCCCAGCTGTTTCAAAGAAAATTAAAAGTCATGCCCACATGATATAATACCTTTCAGTGAGATAAATCATGTTTAACCTGGGAAATTTTACCTGCGTCTAGTCCAGGGTAGTCCTTCTCAAGACCAGATGTTCATTTTCCCATAGATGTCTCCAAGGCAGCTATTTCCAGACTTTTCTCTACTGTCAACTCTATTCATGTAGTTACAGCCCTAAAAGCCAGACTCCTCTCAAGTGTATGTCAGCTGGGTCAAACTCTTATGATCAGATCTTACCATGGTGATTTTAAACTTTGTGCTTTACTCACTTAGACAGTGTGAGTCCAACAGGGAAGAGTGCTCAGCAACAAACTCACGTCCGCTGGAAGTGGGACGGGCTCTTACACTAGCGACACAACACAGTCCAAGCCTGCTCACCACCTGGAAGGGGGACAAATGAAATGGGGCTTGGAGAAGGAGGGAGGACACACACATTCAAGTAAGATGTTCCTCTTTCACATAAATGAGCTCTGAGGAAACAGATCTGTTTAAGCATAGCTGATGGAGGTTCTGTTTCCTACAGGGTCCTCTGTGGAGACCCACTGACCCTTTAGATTATGTCCACAAGGACAATGATAGTGTTCACTGCTCCATAAAGGTCTCTGGTATGCACAGCACTAAATCTTCTGTTTATAACATAAATTAAGTCCATTTTTAAAACCCTGCTTAATGGTACATTTATGGCAAAAAGAATGACTGTGGCAGAGGCTATAAAATGCTATATTTAGTGACAGACTTGCTTGCCAATTGGATGTCTCTGGGTAACGAAACTGTCACCTTTAGACTCTTATCCCTCAGGAAAATGAGCAGTTGTATCGAGCCTGCAGACGACAAGTGGTGAAAAGATCGGATCTTAGCAGGCAGGCCTGGAGGAAGAGTTCTTCCAGCAGCTTCACGTCTCTGGCTTAGGAATGAGGGGAGGAGAGAGGAAATTCTGCCCATCCTACCAGAAAGTGATGACACCATGGCTGTGACACCATTTGCTTCAAAAAGGGATAGAAAGCAAAGCCATAGGGACATCTGAGGCTGTGGATGCAACTCCACCACTGTCGGTGATCATAACGTCACAGTTTTACCAGAAAGAGGTATGGGCTTTACCTGAAATCCACAGAAGTCACAAATTATCATTGGCTGCACTGTAGGAAAATCCCTTCTTGAGCAGTAGCTTGCATTTTGCATATACCATGCAATGAGTAAATACAGAAAAAGGAACTGTGTGTTGCAGGTAATGCTGAAAATCCAGTTAATAAGTGATAGAGAAGCAGGCTTAAAACACACTTTCATTGGATAAGAAAAATCTTGATTCTCAGTTCCATAGTTAGCCAGTATGAGTGACAACAGTGTTGTGAAGAACAGACTGAATTTAAATGGAACATAACCAGCAACAACATTTGAAATGACTTACAAAAATGGGAACAGGAAGTACAGAAGGTCAAGGAAAAAAGCTCAGTGTGCTCCTGATGATGTATTGCTAACATGTAAAATGGTGTTTAGCCACAGAAACTGTCAAGCCTGTAAAGCACAGGCAAGCCTTCTGCTGGATTGTCAGCTGAAACAGAGGTCTCATTTAGGCAGAAAGAATCTCTGTCAAAACAAATGCCTACAGTTTTAGGCTTTACCTATCTTTCTGGGCATCTTTAATGGCCACACATTCCCAAACAAAGGCCAGGAGTCTGTGCATAACACAAGGAAAATTGCATTCACTAGAAAGGGAAATGAAGCACCAGTTGAGCAAACCTGCCATTCTGAAGGCATGAGAGAGAAGGTGCCTTCTCCTCCTGTAACTTTAGAGGTAACCCATTGACTAAGTAACCTAGCTAGTAGTCCAGCTACCATGTCACCATCTGGGATGGTGAAGGATCCTCACTACTCAAGTCACTCACAGGCTGGAATGCCGCTTGTGCTTTGGTATCAGTGGAGAGTGTCATCCCACAGCTTTGAGGGTCATTAAGACCAACCTGATGGATATGCTTCCTCCTTCTGTTCTGAGGCTTTACGTAGCTCAGCTCCAGATATTTCAGCTTTGTTTAGAGGCAAATAGGAGGAGCCTCATCAGAGGTTACTTAGCACGGTTGCTGTCATCTGCACCTCCTGCCTTACTGCCTATGAAGCTATCCAACAAAAGCACTGTAGCCTTTGGGGTGAAAAAAGATTATTCAAGGCCCTAGTGCTGATCCTTGCCACCTTGGCACAGGGAAGCTCTCCCTCCTCCCTGTTCACGCAAAGCCTTATTTCATATGCAGCTATGACAATTGTGAAAGTATGTTGCAACAATTCTGGGCAGAAAGCCCCAAGCAAAGAGTCATTTTGGGGCTGTCCTGCCTGCTCCCCAGGGGTGTGCATAGAGCCCACTTCCAGCTCTGCAGCTCTGGGCTAGCTGTGTAGGAACCTGCTCTGTGGCCACCCTTCCCTCTCTTCACCTGCAGCAGGCCCTGAGGGCTCTCGCCTGCATCTCCAAGGCGTAACTCTCACTTGGGAAATATTAACAGAATTAAACTGTTAAAACAGAGTGGAAGGAAATGCAGGTCAGCTAGCGCTGTCTTTATCTACTGTCCAAAAGCAGTTGAATCTGACAACCCTTAAACCCCAAGAAGCATGGAAAACACAAGCACTGAATAATAGTATATTTTCAAAACATTCTGACACATGTTCAATAAACGTCAGCTGCACAATGAAGAGGCGCAGTGCTACGTATTTGTAGCCAGACTTGGAAGTGAAGTAAAATCTAATCATCATTACTCCAGAGAGGGGAGTTTTGCCGACATACTCCCTTTGACTTACCACAAGGACTGAAAAATGGAAGAATAACAGAGGACTGCCCAGGAAACCCTCCAGACACTGTACAAGTGAAACATGTTCTTTAGGCACAGCATTTCAACTGACATTTAATCTAATTTTTTTTTTTTTTCTTTTCTTTAAACTGCCAGCAACGAAATGTGCAGCTGGGGTCTGAGGACCAAAGATCAAGAAGAACCTTGGAACAATAGTGTGATGATAAATAGAGTAGAAATGGACAATAAATCACAATGGATTAACAGCAAGAATAATGCTTGAGACCTAGCGATTATCAAACTATGTAAAGTCATTTGCTGTGAAGCAATTACTTTCCACAGTATTTCCGGTTATCACAGCAACTGGCCGGCTCTGTTGATTCAAGATATGTCTATAATGTCAGGAGCTAAAAAAAGTGTTTCCGTGCCTTGGGAATGTGAATTCTGTTAATACATTACTAGCAAATACTGCCGTGGAATATGGGACAAAGCAACAAGAACATTGACAAATGCCAGGGCCAGAGTTACTATGACACTGTTACATTGTACAACAATGCCAAGGAATATGCTGACCATGCCGTTTAATTTATTTCCTGTTGTTCCCTTAGCTTTAGTCTTAGACTTGCTATTGTCATTAGTTGAAAGATTTTAAATTGTTCTCGTTCAGGTAGAAATTTTAGAGGGGAATCTGTGCATTTCTGTATTTGCGAAATGGTAACCTGCGCTAAAAAGATGAGTGTCTCCTTGTAAAAAGCTGTTATTAAGCAACTGTTTGCCAAAAGGAAAAAAAATAATTGAATAAATGCAAAATAGGATTTACTATCACCCATGAAAAATTTACAAAGTTACCTGATTGTGGGAGACTATTAGCCAGCAGCTTAAAAAAAAAAAGGATGCTTTATGGTACCCAGGTTAAGCACAAAGAGATGAATCTTATTGTGCTCACCAGTTTGCTCTTCTTCCCTTCAGTACAATATCTGCCGGAATGAACAGGAAGAATTTGCAGAGAATTTGCAGGCACTCTGCTAAATGCAGCAAGACTTGCCTGAAGTCTGGGTCTAACATTGACATTGTTATGGTACTGGTGCAGATGTGGACAAATAATATACCTCATAAATGTAGTGAGGCTGGAGAGCTTTGTAATTTTTGAGGTTATATTAGCCAAAAAAAGTACTTTGGTGCAACTCATTTAGTTTGGAAAACTAATAGCAGCTGTGCTAACAAGATAACTCTTTGATTAATCCCTTGCTTACATGAAAGGGGGCTTGCTAGCCTAGATAAAGTAAGAGTATTAGCTCAGCAAACTTTTTTAAATGTAGAACCCAATGCGAGGCCTGAATAAAACCAGAAGGCCTGGGATACCTCCTTGAAACTGGACCTGTGAGGTAGGACTGGAGACGATGTAGCTTGAATCTCTTCAAAATTAATCACGGTAGCTGAAGTTGTCCAGCGCTGGGTTTCCTCGCCCTCAGCTCAAACTCTCTGGCAACCAGGGCGCTGCGGTATCAGGCCATCCTGGGATCCTGCTTAAGAAGAGTATTTCTAGCGAACAAAGCATGCATAAACCCAGTACTACAGCTTCAAGCTGCTTAGTGTTTATTTGCCATTTATACTGGGTCAGTAAGGGAACAGCGTAAGTCCCTGTACAGTCCCTGGTCCAGCACCCACTTTACAGGATTCAGGACTAAGGCTGGGGAACTTTATACTGATGAAACAGCAAGGCTTATTGTGTAGGGACCGGCAAGCAAAGAGGAAGATTTTAAAGCCTGGTTGTTCATATCCTTTACGATTCAGGCACACTGGTGGGCGCATAGTATGCCCTTACATAGGAGTTATGTTTCTAGCAGGATGTTACTCTGGTTGCACATGGGCTCTTAAATGCACTGGACATCCATTTCAGTCACTGGACCACAGATCAGCAGCTGGAAAAGTCTGAATTAAACCCCAAATTGGCAAGGCTTTCTAATAAAAACATTATTGTGCCTACCTGCTGCAGCACTTTAGGCACCTGAAAGTCACAAAGTCAAAGCCATTAAAATACTGCACAAACAAAGAGAAGATAAAACTTACACGGGCAAATACAGTTAAATCATTGTGCCAAGCCAAAAGCCTCTGCAAACACAGACTTCTGAGAGGATTTATCCAGCTTCAGAAAACTGGAAGTGGTGGGGAGGTTTTCATGGCACATACAGCTCAAATTCAACTACATCTCTTGTTCCTTGGAAGCCCTGTGGCCTAGCAAGTCAACCCTTAAACTACATCCCACATCAAAACCAGTCTTTTTGAAACCTGAATACACTATGTCTTAACAAGTTATGGACTATAGCTTAGCTTTTCTTTAACCTCCGCCTCTGATTTCTGCAGGAAACCCGCTACTCTGGGTTCATCCTTTTCAAGGCTTCTCTGTCCACAAGCATCAGCTTTGAAATGGAGCACAGGGAGATGGGAAAGGAAAAGCAGACAGAAATGTGCTTGACAGCCTGTAGAGGTAGGAACTAACAGACCTGCCTGCAGCTTCAGCTGTGTTGAGACACCACCTGCGGGGTGGAACCACATACAACCAAGTTGCTGAGAAAGCTGGGCAGCAGGCACTGATTAAGACTACGTCTCTATTACACCTTGCAGTTTGCTGTAGAGTTGGAGCTCTTTAGAGCTTCGGCACCAAAAGGGACTGATATAATATCTCAAGTACAGACCAGATCTACGGACATATAAAAGAAAAGAATTTAAGTTAGTCCTAAAAGTACATCTGGAAAACCCGCTGGCAGAGTTGTCCATATTTCCCCCAGTGCTGGGTGTCATAAAAGACACCCACCACCTCGCCATTGCTCATTCAGTATTAACTGAGGCTCCTTTGTACTCACCAGGTGTGGTCTTCAGTTGTACCGTCTCCTGATTGCGCAGGATGTGATCTGCTCCAGGGATTAATTAGAGCTGGTGAGGAGGCTGTGGTCTGTTCTCTGAGACTTTTGCTTTAAATATTGCAAAAATCTACTTTCAGAGCACATGGACATGGAAGGGAAAGGGCCTCACTTTGTACTGCAGGGAAGGCTAAAGAGCCAGGCTCTGTGCTCTCCTGGGAAACAGGAAATTAAAAAAAAATCATTAATAGGACAGAGTAGCAAGGCCATGCTAAATATGACATATGAAATATGGGTTGATCAGCAGCACTATGTCGGCATAGCTATGCCTGAAAGTGTAAAACAAGAACAGAGCCAGACTGCATATTAATTTACATACTTGCATCTGCAAAAACTTCAGTGTGGGCTTATACAAGGGTAATGAAAGTTATCTTGTAGTATAGTTGAATAGGGAAACTGATATTAGCTGTACTAATGAAATAGCACTTTTGATAATTTTAGCTGCATCTTTACTAATCCTGCCCAGAGAAGCTAAGGGCTTTTGTTCTCAAAGAAATAACACTGTGGTTTTAGAAAACAAAACAAAACAAAACAAAACAAAACAAAACGCCCAAGGAAAGGGTGTTGTTAAGAAGAAAAATATTTGGAGTAGAGATACTGCTGATGAAAGAGGGGAACAATTCAAACAAGGAAGAAGGGATAGAAAGGAGCAGTGTTCTTCTTATGTTCCATTAGCAACCTCTTCCGAGGTGTCCAGACCCTCATTTGGGAAGATGTTTGTGCTCACTTAGATATCCCTGCTCTTTCATGCCCTGTCAGACTTCAGCATGGTACTTCCCGAATCTCTCACGTGTGCTCTGCTGGCTCAACTGATGGGATAAATGGGCCAGAGCATCCAAGGCAGAAACATAATCCTGCTACATTTGAATGTGTTTATTGGAGATTGGGAATACAGAGAGGAGAGCCTGCTTATTTCTAAGGTGACAACCATCATTATAAACCTTCTACCTGTTATTAAAAACCCTGTAAACAAAGAAAAGGCAGCTAGAATGGATAATCTGAAATATTTACTAGCACTTTCATTTAAACAAAATCTCATATAATTTCTTCCAAGCCACAAAGAATATTAAAACCTCCTTTGGCATGTCCTTTAGGGTGGTTAATGACAGGAATGAGCATTCCTTTGGGCTACACAAGGAGGAAAATAGTAAAAAATATCTAGGGCTGCACTGCTGTAGCTAATGTGCAATTCTGTTCCCATGAAGAAAAAACAGACCCAGAAGGGACAGACTTTTTAGCCTTGTTTTCACCAGAGGACAGATTTGGTCTGAGGGACAAGGGGTTCGGTGAGGAAGGAAAATACTGGGAACAACAGGAGACGGGGAAGAGGCAAGACAGGAGCTCAGCTCTTAACTTTCAGATTGTCCTGGAGGACTGGGCCAAAGCCCCTCTTTGACTGTGCCACCTCAGGGCCCCTGGGATGGTGGGTTTCTTCACATCCCAGAGGAAACTGGTGAGCACAATAGCCATCTCCTGCCCCCATTGGGTGGCTTACAGCCCATCCACTTGCTAGGTCATGCCCGTCCCACCACCCCAGCCAGGAGCAGGGTGCTGCGGGGCACCAGGGCAGTCCCAGCCCTGGGCATCAGGCACCTCTCTGGGGATGGAGAAAGGCTGGGACATGGGCATGGCTCCACGGGGCCCGTGGCCAGGCAGGGCAGGGCGGTGGGGAGCCGGAGGCTGGCCCTGCTGTGGCATCGCTGGGGCAGCGGCTGACGGCCCCAGGGGGGCTGACGTGGGGTCCTGGGCCCTGGGCAGATGGGGGGAGCCCAGGAGGGCTGACAGGGCCAGGCAGGGCTGTGGGTGCCCTCAGGACCTCAACGCTTTTTTGCCTTCATCTTCTCCAGGATTTTAAATCCTTCTGCTGTTTTTCTTCCAGCTTTTTCATTCCTTTTTTTCCGGATCTGATGGCTGGTGGTTCCTCCTCCTCCGACTTGGGCCACGGCAGGGCTGGCAGCAGCGGGTCCTGCTGGCACCTGCTGAGTGTTTCCCCCTGTTTTCCTGGGTCCCCACTCCGGATACCCCCAAGGCCGTGTGGGGCCAGCAGACCTTCGGTGAGGGCGCTCCGCAAGCCCCCTGGCACCAGCCTGAGGCGTGGACAGCCCCTGGAAAGCGGGGCATGAGGGTTAGCAGGAGGCAAGACAAAGAAATGAAGGGAGGACAGATGATGGCGGGGGGTATTGACTCATGGAGTTGCAGCCATAGCTGTAGTACTGGGGAAATATAATAGGGGCAATATCTGGGGGAGAGAGGGATTATTCTGAAGCATGAGGTCGCTTGTTCTTCCAGTTATTTCAAATGCTGTAATAAAAGCAATTACTTTGCACAAACCTTTGCACACTGTCGGGTCTGAGGTGCAAGAAAGAGTAACCAAGGCACTGGAGCGACATCAGCTGCAGCCTGGCGCATGCACGCACCCCATTTCATATCTGCCTATTTAATTTATTTATGCGTTTGAACTTGCCACATTTCCCCCTCCTTTTTCTCCGCTGCCCTCTCTCCCTGCAGGGCTCTCCATTCCCTCTCCTGCCGGGTCCCCGGCGCTGCCCGGCATGGCAGGGCTGGGATGGGGTCCCAGGGATCCCTCGCCCCGCTGCTCCCGCTCCTGGGGCTGGGGGAAAGCTGGATAGCCGGCTGTGGAAATTTTACATTGTGACAGTTTTCATGGGAAAGGCGTGTTAATTAGCTCACTAAATACTTTCTTATCTCTGGCAGGCAAAATTAGGGAGTCACCTTTACTGGGAGTATTTCAAAGCAAAAGAACTTCAGTTCTGTTTTCTCCTCCTTTCGCTTTCACACAAAGCCCAGCATTTTAAAGCGCTGATTGTTTCACCCTTTAAAGTAGCTCGTGTTACTTTTTGGTATATCTGTGGTTGATCGTACCAATTCTGCCTTAGCATTTTGGAACATAACAAAATAATTTCCTGCTTTCCTCCTCTGCTGCTGCATGTAGTATTAGGAGCGCATAATCATCCGGTTTTTTTCTTTCACCTATTTTACGAAACAAAAAGTCTCACCCATGCAATGCAAACAATTTAATTTGAACAATTAAAGAAAAACAACTTAACTGGAACCCACTGCCATTATTTCAAGACTTTTTCTCAGTAAGCACTTTGGGGAAATGATGGCGACTGGTTGGGTTTATTTTTCCAAAAAGTGCTGAGCCCTGCTGAGTCAGTAGTATACAGGATTGAGCTGAAACTGCTAAAAAGGCTTTCTAAACAAGGCTTGATGAAAAAGCTTATAATACTGTTCTGTAAAAAAGGAAAATATTGTCTCCTATAATGGCAGAGCTATTGAGTTTTTATTGCTTTTGAAAATCATTCAGTACTTAGAAATACATATTGGAAGACTTATATCATGGACTCTGTAATACATATTTGAATTGTAAGTTCTCCTTCATTATTACATGAAACATGCCTCTTATTTTTATTATTTTGAATAGGTTCCTCTGTTGGAAAAGTGTACAGTCATTTTCAAACAGAATTGGTAAATACCTCAGTTTTAAGTTCAAATGAACCATGGCTGAACCCCCAAACCCATTGCTCCCAAAATCAGCACATAAATTTTGAGGGATAAAAGGACATATTGGGTCTTTATCTGACTATAGAGTTTAAAATTTTTAACTCTAGTGGCTGAGACTCCCCATTTTCAGGCTTTCTGAAATGTGAAGGAGAATTTTCTTCAAATTTGTATCGTAAACCAAAGGTTTAAATTCCTCACAAACAAATAAATCCTGGAAGCTGAGCTTTAAAGAAAGAACTAGACACTGGAACACATTGTATAGAATTTAAAAAGTGTAAAACAAATCTCGTTGGCTTGAAAGTTACTTAAAGCAAAAAAAAATCTATTTCTCCATCTGTTCTTTTGGAAAAAAAAAATAAAAAATTGTGGACCTGGAAATATCCCAGTGTTCTTAGACAACACAGATATTCTTCTCCTGCACCTATTGATCTGGGAGTATTATTTCAAAGACCAGGGGTTTGTGCGGTGGGCTTCATCAGATCCTTTGATGTTTCCTCCCCGCTGCATTTCAGTTATAAATTGTAATTTCTGAGTGTGCAATTGCTAACCTCAGAATATTCTTTATTCTCTGCTCTGCTATTTTGATACTTTATACATAAACTTCATCTCTAAATTAGGTTAAAAAGTAGTCCTTTATATAAAGATAGCCTTCTGAAGAGCTCTTTTATTTACTTGCCTGTTTGTTTGCTCGGGGGGCAGTCTTTAGCCGGAGCTGCCAAGCCCTCTTCTGTTGTAATTAAACGGTACATTGGGAGCAAAAGGAAAATATGTAGTGGTTTGTTTATTCAGGAGGAAATGTTTGATTTAATTTAACAGATTATATTCTTGAAATGGAACAGGACCAAAAATAGATCCTGAGCCAAATTCTGCTTTTAGCTACGTCTTGCAAGCTTAAGCACTGCCAGAGCCGTGCTAGGGAGCGGGTCCCTGAGAAACTGTGGAGGCTGTGGTAGGGCTGTGTTACAGCTCTGCAGGACTGGGAGGGGAGATAATACCCTTCCTCTGACAGCTGGACAAACTGGCCTTTGGTCTGCTTGTCTGCCAGCTCCAACCTCTGCCTGCGCCAAGGGGAGAGGCTGGGGAACGTACTCTGCACATGTGGCACCCCCACGGCGGGGAGGCTCCCTGGGCCATGAACAGCTGTGGGGAACAGGGACAGCGACCGCGTCTGTGGCAACTGAGAGATACTGGCTGAAATCACCAGTCTGATAAAATGCACCGTGGTTTCTGCACAGTCACCTTGAACTGAGTGTGGAAAGTTTGTGCATCTCTTCTCCAGTGCTGGCTCCCACAGGTGGTTTGAATACCTAAGTCGGCTCTTGGAGATATATGAACCAAGAGCCTGAAACAACTGGCTACCAGTTGTCTTGCAATTAGTCTTAGGGTCAAGATTTTGTACAATAAAGGCCCATTCTTGCTCGGTCTTGGGGTACCTCTGCAATGCAGATACATGTAATTGAGCTGGTGCTGCAGCGAGAAGCATGCGAGCTTCCTGCTCCAAGGTAGCGTAGCACTCTTCTGCAAAACAAACCAAAACTAGTCCTGGAAAGGGTGTCAGGTTAGTAAAGAGTAGTAAAAGCTTAAGGGTTTTAATTGGACTTAGAGGAATTCTTCCCCTGTTTTTAAAGAGACAGACAAAATGTCCTGTATGTATTGCAGTGAAAACATCCCATCCCTACTAACCTTCCTTCTCAACTCCAGGTCTCAGTGAACACAGAAGCAAGGGAGGGGTGGGGGGTGGGGAAGCGTGCAGACCGTTATGGTGAACCTTCTTCTCTCTTTCAGAAAAACCAAACCACAAATAAAGAATTTAAATTACTGGGAGTCATAGCTGCATATTTCAGGAAATTGGGAAATTTCAGTCAATTAGGAAATAAAAAGAAGAAGGGAAATAGAAGAATTCCCAGTGTTTGTCATCTACTATGCATTGCCATGAGTCAGCTTTTCCCCTTTTGGGGTGGATTGACATGAGGAGGGGGCATTTAATATTGTTAGTGCTGGGTGTCCTAGAAGGGGAAACCGATAGCGGTGGCCAGTACACCAGTGGGTGGCTGTCAGCAGCTCACTGACAGGGCGCAACAGCTACTGTTCAGGATGCTCGTGTTCAAGCTCTGCAATCCTGTCATTTTAAGGGTTTGATCTTTTGATCCTCATCTCCATCTCTCCTTTACAAAAAGCAAAACACTGACCAATAGAAGACACCTAAGCAAGAATATAAAACCAAGAAAAATACAGAGATACTATATAAAATACTTTCCCTATCTGCAGCCATTTGCAGCTTGGAACTACCTTAGATGGAAGGGGTGATTTGAATTAAACAGTATTTGATGGCTTTTTCTTCCTTTTTGTCCAATTGCTCCTTGGACTTATAGGAACTTCCCAGACTCCTAGTGTCCTGTGACAAGGAGCTTCACAGCTTAATGCTGTATGGTGCTAAGAAGTACTTTCCATTATTTTAACTGTTTTATTTCATGCCTTCTGATTTTTTTTGTGTTGTAAGAGAAAGTTGTTCTCCGCTTTTATTTTCTGCATTAACCATGATGTTATCAGCCTCGGCCATAAGTCCTCTGCCCCCTTAATTTCTTTTCCCTGAGGAACAGATGACCTGGAAAATAGAAGTGCATGAAATCCTTCCAGGTACATTTAACAGAACACACAGACACAAAGTGTCTCCTCGTAAAAGCAAAAGCAACAGCCTTAATCTGTGCTACAGAGTCTTCTTTCTTGAAGGAACATCTTTGTGTGGGATAACACTCAAATTTGAGTCCTAAAAGCAAGACCTTGACCTTCTGCCAGTCTAGTTAAACCAGCTTTACAAGCATTATAAATCCTGGGCTGGTACAAAGATATTGAACAACTACACATTGTTTTGAATCACAAGCAGCAACAAAACCTTCGTGTTGCATTCCCATGACTATTTTAGTGACAATTTTAAACTTTGGAGAAATAAAATGTTACTTTCAAGGCTTTTAGACGAAGGAACTATTTCAGGCAAGTATTTTTAATATTTGCAGCTAGTGTTTCTCCTCTTTGGCTCTTCTTTCTTGAGTATTAATTGTACCATATTTTCCAACAAACAGCAGCTGCCTTCCAGTTTTGGGGGGCCTCTATCTTGCAGCTGTAGTTAGGATATGCCGGAATTTGAAGGCATTAGGAGAGCCTGGTGCTGTTATGCAATGACTCCACTGCTCCACCTGCAGGCCTGGGGCTTATCTTTAAATGCACTTTGTACTCAGCCAAAGGCTTTTGCATTTCAGAGGTAGACGTATGTTCAAATAGTGTACATGTCTTGACATCAGTGGGATTGAAGATCTGGCAAGAGATTTTATTGCTGTTTGGTTTGGGAATAAGTTTACACTGGAGAAAGTGGAAACGTTTATCTGGCACCTATAAACCACAATATTTCGTTTGACTACAAGTGTTTTCCCACATCACTTTTCGCTCACAGGCTATTCCAGTTATATCTGCAAGTGCCTGGGATGATTCTGGAAAACGGCTCGCAGGTGCGTTGCAAGAGAAAACCAGCCCTTGCTGCCCTGCACCAGGACTTCGGCACGAGACCCCAGAGTGAAATCACACTTTATCTCAGACATAGCTGAGAACCTCAAGGATAGAAGGGTGGATGGGACCAGCTGGGAAAGACTAAACGAATCAGCCTGAACACCCACACCTCATTCTACTCAAGTGGCCTTGAAATGTGTTTACAGACAAAAGAGCTGTGAATTGTGCTGTTTGACTGTGCTGGGAATTACTGTAGGAAATCAGTGTTGCAAGCCCGGGTTAGTTTATTACCTTCACAAATCTTAGGAAATTATTTTGCTTTCTGTTAAAATATTACTGTGCCAAGAAGCTTTTGATAGCAGAGCCTTTCCTACGTAGCATTAAATTTACTGCTGGCCTTATTTTGGTAACAAGCAAAGTACAAGGAAGGAGCACATTGCAAAGCAAAGCCACGAATCCCTCCGACTCTGGAACTGCTTGCAAAACAGGATTGAAGATCGGACAAGGGATCTGATCACGGCCACAGGGAAGATAAAAAGTTATTTCAGATTCAGAGAGGGCTCCAGCAAGGCGTTCTCATTGCTGGTCAGATCTTCCTTTTTGCTAGGCTGGGAGAGGTGCCTGTGTTGCCCTTGGCTGAGCACACTGGCAGGAGGCAGCGGTGTGGTCGGCACAGGCACCCCATGGTGCCTGGTTCTGGTGACGGTTCATAAGTGCACTTTCTTTGCTCCTTGTTACGCAGTTCAGAATACGGTGTCTAACGGGCAAGAAAGCTTGCAGAGTATAAACACATAATACCTGTTTGCCTGCCTTCACGGGCACTTCTCACCTAGATGATCTCTTAGACCTCCCTTGCTTATCCTTCTAATTAGGCTTCTAGTCCTATAGCCTCAGAACCAATGCAGCCTCTGCCAAGAATCAATAAAAGGCAAAGCAGCAGGCAGCCAGTGTGCAGCCCATTCGATACCAGATGCTCGTGCCAGGGTGCTTTCCTATATCAGCATACCAAGAAACCTGAGAGGAATATCTGAAAAGGACTCTCTACCTCTAGGGTCTTGCATATCTGTGCAGTGTCCTTGGGACATGGCTTTCCAGAATTGGATGTGATGTGATTTTTAGCATTGTTACCATGGAAACTAAGCAACCTGGAATGAACCAGCTCTCGTTGTCCCTCAGATCTGCACTGCTCCAGGCACAAGGGGTTCCTGCACGCTCAAAGAGAAAAAGTTCCCACTGTGGCTGTGAGCCTTCTCCCAAACTACCATCGTCTCAGTGTAAATCACTTTTAGCCATTAATTTAAACCTCTCTGTTTCCACAGCGTACATGTTATTGGTGTTTGTGCATTTACTGCTGTTTGCTCTGAAGTTATGTTTTGTTTAAGTATAGGAATATTTTTGTGAACACTTTGGGTTTCCCATGCAGGATTCACAAAGCATTTGCAGGACAGCCTCTGTATGGATTATGAACCTACCTTGGCCCTGTACCCCAGTGTTTAATATTCATGGGGCACCAAAAGCACAGCAGGCCCCACTGATGGTTCATAACACAGCCAAATGTGATGCACCATGGGATGTATGCATTCCATATAATGTATCCCACGTGGTCAGGTTTTCAGAGGGGACATCAAAACCTCTGGCAAGTCACTGAGCCTTCATGTCCCAGCTGTGGCAAAGCTCTCTCCTTTGCTGTGCAGGATGCGTTGCACAATAACGATTTGAAACAGCTATTTTTCTGTTGCCTTAACCTTCCTGCTAATAGCTACCATGGATGGCTCACTTTGTCAGCCACTTTCAGTCTCAGCTTCAGAGACGAGAGTTAAACAAGCTTTGTTCTATGAGGCAGTAGAAGGCTTCATTGCTTTCTGTAGGAGAGGATGAGGTGCCTCAGGATGAGAGCAGGAAGGCTGATCCTGTTAACATGCATCAGACAGAAGGAAAGGTTACCATGCTTTAGGCTCCCACCCAATGAGGACTAGCCCATGTTTTGGAGGTTCACATGACCCTGTGCTGATGTAGCTGCATCTGCCTGCTGTGTGTGGCATTCATTCTCCCTTCTCCCTTGGAGAAAACACCTGAGAGGTCTTGAGACACAAGCAATGGCATCTACATGAAGAGCTGCCATGCCCATAGCCGCCATCTGGCAGTTTGAAAATGTCACAGCCTACCTGAGCAGTTGGGTGGGGTGGGAAGAGAAGAGCCCTTCAGTTTGTCCCAAAGACTGGAGTGAAGTTGCCTGTCCCGTGTATCCCACCAAGACTCACCGAGCGATCCCGTGGCACGCAGGGCTCAGCACCAACACAGTGAGCATTGACACACCAAACATGTATGTGGTGGAAAATTCCCAATGCATTCCCAGGGAAGCAGTGAGAAGCTCTTCTGTAAAAGATTGTTGTTTGTGGAGATGATCCATTTCACATCAGATAGTATGAACCTGAAGGAAATAATTTTGAAAGCACATCCATGCAGGCATGTGAGGCAGACTGGAATCTAAATAACATACCTGTCCTTGGGGCGAGCTGTCCCTGCATATGCCTCAGTATCTGACCCCTTCACAATATTTTTGTGGGGAGGCATACACATCAGGAAAGATGGTGAGGGAGAATTCGTCTCTCCAGCACTTTGGGCAAGCACGGTTCTGCACAAGATCTGCCAAATTTCTGCTGTTACAGTTAAAAAAGGAAGAGGGAAAAGAAAGTGAGACAGCCCTTGCAGCTGGTTCCCCTCTACCTTGGCTAATGTTTGCACGGGAGCAGGGAGACGTCAATGGGGCTCAGAGAATCATTAACTGCCCCTGCTAAGTTTCATGGCCTCAAGGTCGCAGAGCAATGGTGCACTGGAAGACTACAGGAGCACAGCAAAACAAGTCTGCTGGTGCTGGCAGAACCAAAGCACCTTGTCCATGAAAGGCAGAGCTCTGCGCACACCTATAGAGCTGCAGCCAGGTTTGTTCCTGGGATTCTTCATCCCTGATGCTGACACAGCACAAGGGCGTGAACGCTGGACCTCCTAAAAGCTGTTTCATTAATTTTTATTTTTATTATTATTATTTTTTTTCTTCTTTATTGCAGTTCCAGGGAAGAATTAGCCCTAGATGTCTAACTGTAGTTACCACCTGCTAAATTTCTGACATCCTGATCTAGTTGCCTTGTCTTCAAGGTCTTGTTTTCCCGACTGGACAATGTGCTCCCTGCTCTCTGGTTAGTACCTGTATTTGCTGGGAAGATTAAACCCAGCTCTCCCGCACAAACACCTGGCAGCTCCCTCACTTGTAGTGCAATTAATGAAGCCTCTTCTCCTGGGTGAGAGCAGAAAGTCACCTCCCTTGCTCATGTCCATGAGCACCTGCAGAGCCTTTATCTGAGGTCACTTGTTTCTTGTAGCGCACAAAGCGCAAGCAAGGATTGCCCTCTCAGTGTGGGACTCCTATTTTGCCCCTATTTCTCACTCCCCAGCCCAGGTGAAGATAAAGAGCATTTGGGGAGGAGGAATGCAGGTGTTGCCCCCCCAACATGTGTGCCCTTACCAATGAACAGGTAGGTGTCTGCTTCCTCTAAGGACATCCCCCCTCCTACCTCCCTGGCTATAAGAGTCAAACTCCACCCTGCAGCGCTGGCATCCTATTTCCAGGACAGAGCTATAGCTTCTGTGCTGCTTTGAGCTGTGCCTGGTGCCTGAGGTCCCTGAGGTCCCTGAGTGGGGGAAGAGTCACAGCACTGCAGCACAGCTAACCTGCAGTGTCCTGTGCTCAGGGCTTCATTCCCCAGACATCAGCCCAAGGCCACTGCGCCTTCCTCCTGTCCCACATCCTCCCTCTTTCCTTATGACACAACCTCGTGCATGGCATCCCTCTGCACTGACATCCAGCCAGCCAGAAAGGTCTCAATCTTAGTATTTACAAACTTAAAGGTCAGTACATCTCACTTGGCATGAGCAGGAAAAACATACCAACCTTGCAGGAGGGATGATGTGTCACTGTGTGTAAGTTTACCTTTGTGCAACGTAAGCACGATCCGGAGTTTTCAAGGCTTGCTCTCGCTCGCTTTTTTACTGCAAAGAAGATGCAGTCGTAAGATGCTGCCAGCATGCAAGGCCCTCACGTAATGTAATTAACATTTTGACCACTGGATGTTACTGTTGCTCCAAACATCTGCAGGGGAATGTAGGGCAAAGACTTACTGGCAATGCAATCTTCTAATTTTTTAACCTAGAACCTAGCTAAATCAGACAGTGACCTGCGGATAGGTGGATCGCCTATTTATTGCCTGCCCATCAACTGAAGTTGAATAGTTAGAAAGTTGTTACTCAGATATAAGGGAATGTCTGCATCCAGCAACATGCAAGCAAATGATTAAATTAGTGGTACTGGAGTGAGATTTTAGTAATGAAGAAGCACCTGATTTTTCAAACCATTAGGCTTGAGAATTCTAGCACATTGCCCAAGACAGTCAAATGTTTCTTTATGTATTATACTAGAGGTACACAAAGCCCAGAAATAAACCACATTTTTTAGGAACCTTGGACCACTGGTGCTACACTCTACTCATTAATCCACCTCCCCTAGAACAATTAGTAAATCTTATGTGTAAGCAATGTCTTTTAAAAATTTGTGGGTTTATTGTTATATTCAAATCATATGCAAATATTTTTTAACACTTCCTGGGTCTCTAATTATTTTTGCTCTCTACTACAGGCCTGCCCCCAGCCTTTCTGTATGGATCCCACACATTTTGTGCATACAGCTTTCACTGATGTGTCCTGAAGCAAAGTCTTCCTATCAGATGAGCATGGTTTGTATGGTTGAGATGTGCCCGGAGCAATTCATCATTTATTGATTGGCACCTCTGTGGAATACTTCCTTTGTGCATACTGTGCTGCTGGAGCTCCCATTTTCATCTGCCCCAAACAAGGAGAAGGGCCTTTTAAATATGCATGATAATTTTTCCACCCATAGGTGGACACCATATGGGTGGACAATATATGCACCTATAGGTGGACACAACTATTACTACACTCTGCTGAAGCTGACAGAAATTCAATATGTGGCTGCACATCAGTTGTCCACAAAGATAGTTCTGCAGTTTTTGGTGTTCCTTTTAATTCCTCATATATTGCAGGAAACATCCATGAACCGTTCCCCCAGCAAGGCAGTGTTTTCTTATAGTATCATCTTATCTATAGACCCAGCAACTTATTTATGCATTACTTTATCATTTCATAGTTTCAGTATCTCCAAGTAGGCATCTCGAAGAACAGGTTTTGTACACTTTTCTGAAATCTCCGTGTGATTTCTGAGCCAGTTTGTCATGTCTGAAGATACACCTGGCTTACAATCAGAAGTAAAACTCCTGCTTGATATGTGAAAAGTATGAATGCTCACAGACAATGCTCAAATAGGGAACTACTCAAGGGGAATTCATGCAGCCTATTTTAGCTGCTTAATGTAAATGATTAATGCTCTTAGAGGGGTGAGCCAACTGATCTATGGCAGAAACCTAACTCAGAAAGATATGAAACTCATGATGGAGATGCTGGTTTCTGTCCATTTGTGTGTTGAATGGCAAAGGGAAGTTTTCATCACTGTGCATACCAATACAGCATAGAAAGAAAAGAAAAAGAAAAGAAAAGAAAAGAAAAGAAAAGAAAAGAAAAGAAAAGAAAAGAAAAGAAAAGAAAAGAAAAGAAAAGAAAAGAAAAGAAAAGAAAAGAAAAGAAAAGAAAAGAAAAGAAAAGAAAAGAAAAGAAAAGAAAAGAAAAGAAAAGAAAAGAAAAGAAAAGAAAAGAAAAGAAAAGAAAAGAAAAGAAAAGAAGAAAAGAAAAGAGAAAAGGAAAAAAGCTTTCTTTTTTTAATTTAGTGTTATCACTTAAAAAGTGGCCGACCAAAAATCCTGAACCAGTTTCTTTATCTCATCCTAGGAAATTCTTACAGACTTGATACTGAAAATAGATTATTTGTCAACCTTTCCCTCTCTCTATTTTGTATACCATAGTTTCTGCCTTGCCTCTGAAAGACTGCTAGTGGGCTGATGGGATATTTTAACATAGAAAATGTGGGAGCTTTTTAAAGTGGCATGTAAAGTTTTCTTCATATTTGAACCACCTAATCTAACTCTGCTTGCTTGCTAGGGCAGAGCAGCCTACACCTTTTGCTACACGCTTGCCTGTTGTCATGATTTACACACCAGATTAACATGAGGGATAATAAATTAACGAAGTATAACTCCATAGTGCATAATCCTCAGTGCTTTAAAATAAAACTGTCTGCTGTGGGCAGGAGAGTGATCGGAGCAGAACTTTGCCCTGCAGGCACATTTTTCAGCACCCCATCTGTTGCCCCAGATACTAGGGATGGAAATGCCCATTTTGCTCATTTTTCTTTTAGGGGATCATCTTATTTTTTTCCTTTAAAAATGTTTTTCCTATATTTTCTTTCTTGAGACTGTTGAAAACGACATGTGAAATACAATATTCAAACAAGAGCACAGAAGTGGAATGCATGCTACAAGCCAGAGCAGTATAAAATATTCAAAGAATGAATACATGCGTATTCAGGTCAAGTAAAATGAGCGATCCCTGCAGTCACTTGCTTTCTGTGACTTGAACACATTGTTAATCCTTAGTAATTATTTGCCCGGAATGTCTTCTTCTTTTAGCTCTCTTCAGCTGAAGAGTTGGTGGCCTGACATTTGGTCCGTGGAGTCTTTTCCATGTGATCTGCCTCCGTCCCACGTCAATCCTCTTGAGTCAACAGCTTGAGGAGACAACCTTAGCTTACTGTAACCCAGTGTAAGGTATGCAGGGTTCCCAGAGTAGAACAGGTCAAGTTCAAATCATCAGATCACCCGACCCCCCTGAATTTAATCAGGAACTGTTTCTTGATTTCTTTGGAATGCCCCATGAGTTAATTAAAGTGAACTCTTGGCCAGACTACCTCTGAAAGTTTTGCAGAGGTGAATCCAACAGCAGGCCAGAGCAGCATCTACAACAGCTTTATCTACAAGAGCTTTGCTGTCCCCTCTCCCTTTCTCCTCTCTTCAGGACCATTATTTCCTGCTATGGGCTGGAAAAGCATCTGTTCTGGGAGAAAATAGAAACATGGGACACAAATTATTGTGAATTATTTGCCTTTTATTAAACCCATTCGATCCTCCATTCTGCATACGCAGGGTCAACACAGTCTGTTTTGAGGGTACCTAATTGTGCAAAATTCCCTCCACACGCACTTTTGTCTCTTTTTTCCTCACATATTCTCTATGTGAGATTGCAGCAGTGACAAGTCTCTTTGCCATACCTGAATCTTACTCAGAGCGACCAATATATGAGAGTTTGAATGAGAAAAGTTCAAACTGTTCATTTCCCACAGCAATTTACCAACTCATGAAATGAAAGCTGCTAGATCAATAAATATACATAGTCAGGTTTTTAACCTTTGCACACAGAAATACAGGTCTAACTCAGTGAATGTCTGAAAGCACTCTTGCATTGGTTATTTCATGTAACTTTTCAAATATATATTCATGAAATATTCCTGAGCTGTATTATTTTACAGCTAAAACGTTGCAGTTCCCTCCTACCTCATGTAAAAAGCCAGCGTGGACCAAATACCTATCTTGACTTACACAGATGTAGGATCCCTGTAGGATCTGAACATCAAATGGCAATGTCCCGGCTTCAGGTGGTGCCATCTGGTGCTGAGAAAGAGCTGGTTGTGGGCATCTGTTGTTAGTTCTTAGCAACGTGTGGAATGAGGATGGGGAAAAATGTCCCTAATTCTCCTGATCTCCCATTCCATCACAAATCACATGTCCACTGCTACGTCCAGAAAAGAAGAGCCCTGGGTATTCAATCATTTCAGGTCCAAATGCTCTGATAGCAGTTACTTGAAACACTCCCTCGGGCACTCTGTTCCATACACCCCTAGGGACCTGCCTGCTGCCCCCTGCAGAAGTCCCTGAAGCTCTCCAGGGCACCACGGCTGAAAAACTGCTCTCTGGTGGGTTCAGGTCTCTTCCCACCATCCGAGGCAGATAAGTGATATCAGATTCCTGCTGGTTCAGGAAGGAATCGCTGGCCTCCACAACCAGGCGGGTTGCTCCCTCTTCCCAAGGCAGTTGCTGGGAAGCAGTTGGAGGTGGCTACTCTGCCAGTAAGGAATCCTGTGAAACATCAAAACTAACCTCTGGGTCAGAATTTTCCTGTCTGATTCTGCACACTCTATAATTTCTCCTTTCTTCAGACCTAACAGGTTCCATCTCATTTACAAAAAGTGACTGCTCACCTCCAAATTGCCGATATTTAAGTAATATGATAAGCACTGAGAAGTTAGTATATTTAATACTATAATTGGGCCATATGGCCCCCTTCTGGCTCTCAATGTGCCTGCTGTCTTCTCCATTACTGTTTCTTATCACCACACACATTTATGCGAGTAGATAGCATAAAATGAGTAAAATGAAAGCAACTGCATTAATCGGAGTTTTTCTGCCTCTTTTCACAGGCGCTACCATTTGCACAGAGGAATGGGGAAGGAGAGCTTGCTCCGTATGCATTTCCATCCAGCACTGCTGGATCCAGCCCCAGTGCAGTGCAGAGCCGTTCCTCGGGGTCCCTGTGCAGGGAATTTCCAAGGGGCGAGCGAAGCTGCCGGGCTGCCCATCCACTTCAAGCCTACCTCAGATACCTGTCCTCACTTGACATTAAAGCCACATTAGCAGCACGGCCCCTCCGCACAGTCCAGGTAAAGTGGCAGATGTGTTTAATGGTAGGACCAATGGTAGCAATGACACGTATTTTGTGGGGTTTTTTGCCAAGGACAGACCAGCTCCTCTAAATGGATTACTTTAATCTACAAGGATAACCCCCTGGGTTTTCACATTCCCTGCAAAGAAGAGTGAGCAGTATGTTAAAAAGCTCTTCCCAGTAGCTTATCTAAACCTGTCTTCTCCTAATCCCCCAGTTTTAGTCTTGAAATTAAAATATGCTTTCTTTCTCCTTTTATCACAAAGTCACTCAGCAATTAGCCTGCTGAAGATTCAGGAAAATTTTAATTCACGTTAATGAGATACAGTTCTCTTCTGACTGCTATCTGTCCAAGGAGCTCAGGAGAGGGTGGAGAAAACAATGTTTCTAAATGGGGATGGAAAAACCAAACCTCCTTGCCAGGGTGCTGGGCACATTCCCTTCTGGAGCGTAGCTGGCTGTGTCCAAGGTTAGCTCCTCTGCTGATAAGGGCTGTTGTGAAGAAACACCTACGCCTGCTCCTGTCTCGTGAGAGCTGCTTTTTAGCTGAGGTTTCACCCCCAGCCCCCGCCTGTGCTACATCGCTGCTGTGCCGCAGTGATGCCTGCTCCCGGGCTCCTGCTGCTGCGGTTCCGGCCTTGACCCAGCTCCACCAGCTTGGCTTCCTGACTTGCCCTTGGACGTGTCTTGCTGCTGGTGACCACCCAGCTGTGTCTGACCCCTATCGCTGTCCCAGACCTGATCCTGCCCTGGACTGGCTGCTCAGCATCCTGGTCCCTTGTCGGTGAGGGCTCTGCCCCACTGGCCATCTTGGCACGGAGCAGCACCGTGGTCCTTGCTGTGCCCCGACTCACTTTTGGCTTTCCAGAGAAGGATTTAACCCCATTCGTTAATATTCCCTCCAATTCAAAATCCAAGTGAGACTGAATTGGCCTTGTGTGGCCACGTGATGAAGCTGTTTCTGCCCACCTCATTATTTCCAATGAGTAATAGCAGATCTGTCAATATTTATACTGCATCCTCAGTAAAAGACAGCTTGTTTAAGGCTGGAGTCAATATAAACTATACTGACTCATGCTCGCTGAGAAATCTGTCCATATCTTCTAAACACTTCAGTCGAGGTAAAATCCCTGCACCTTTAGAACAAGAAATATCTGGTGTTAATATCTCTGTGTTAATATTTTCCCATTATGTAGACCAGAGACTTGGGGAAATAACACTAGCACTGTCCTTCAATGCCATTTATAGCTTTTGACAGCTTCCTGACATTGATAAAGCATGTTATGAAAAGCAGAGTCAGCAGGATGAAGATGGCGACTGAGTTATGCTTTTATTAAAAGTATTATTCAGCTGTCATGCAATGTCACATGTAAATATCCTCACAAGCTTCTAGTGAAGCAGTGTCATATATGCAGACAGTCTCTATTTCCACTGTTGCCTTCGCAGTGGCTGTAAGCATACCATGCCAGTGGAGAGAGAACGGAATGGGAGTCATGAAACTCAAATCCACCCCTCCCGGTTCGTGGGTGACCCTAGGCAAATGCACATGACATATGAATTCCCAAGTTGTATGAGAGCAGTGTTGCCTTCCAGATGGATACATCAAGTACTAAACAAATATTTAGAGCTACCATTTTCACTCCATTTCTCATGTGAATAAATGCTCTCAGACTGACCTGCTTTATAAAACTCAATTGTGAACTCAGTTGTGATTTATTTGGACATCTCCTATTGTAGTGTGTACGTCATGAAAAGCAAAGATTCCTCTTTGCATACTGGACTCACCACCAAAACCATGTCTCGTGGAGGCACACCTGGACTAGTTCAGGGACTGATTATGTGTAGCTGTGCAAGCCTGGGACTCATGTTGCATTCCATATTTATGCTGCTCCTTGGATAGATTTTACAACCTGCAATTCAATTCCATGCACTACAGCTACATTACTGAAAACCCCAAAGCCAGATACTGTAGAGCTGACCTGGAGTCACCGCAGTAATGTGGCACAGCAGGTCCTTCAGCCTGCCGTGACACAACAGGGTGATGGACAGCAGAAGGGACAGCAATAGAGTACCATGATTGACTGGGCCTGTGAAATGTGTTTCCATTTGACTCTGGCATTGTTTTGCCAGCAGAGATAATAGCAATAAGTGTGTAGGAGTGATCTAAAAATGGTAACTAGCAGATTTGGAAAATGAGTTCTGAGCACAAGGCATCAGATCTGTGATGAGCAGGTCTTGCAGTTTGATGTGTGAGCGACAGTATTTGGTGTTTTTTCTCTAAGTCCCACTGTCTCCTAGTTCTTGATTATGTATGGCATTCACCTCGATTTTCCTTCTTCTTTTCTTCATGGAGTAGAGTTAATTAAGCTGTTTTGACTCTAATGTGCACGCGATCTAGATAAGGACAGCACCATGTCGTTAAAACTTCCCAAGAGGCAGAAAGATCAGTCTGAGGACATGATCAGTGTGCTCCCTCAAGCTTCTGGATCGGAAAAGAAGGAGAAAACAATCAGAATAATACAAAATGTAATTTTTCTTTGCCATTTTCATGGGTTTGGAGATTTTATCCTTCCTTCAACAGTGGAAATAAGGAGGCTATTTAGGGAGAACGCGTGAGTCTGGCCACTTTGAACTGCTCACTTCTCCAGCACACACAATTCCATTAAGGCTGTGCAAGGGTACATTCTTGCCAATTCTTCTTAGTATTTATAGTCCTGTTGCCCATGAAGAAAAGAAGATAAGCAAAGAAAAGCCATGTAAGAAGCCTTATGTGAAAGGTAAACTGTTGGAGCTTTGTCTTTTTTTCTCCCCTGCAAGAGCCACCTTGGAGTGTCCACCTCCGGTCACCGGGCTCATGGTTTTTTTCTGCTCTCTGGTCTGCTGTTTTCTCCTTTCTTCTTGCTCTGCCCTGGGTGAGGGATCCATATGGTTTGTGGGCTGGGAGGCTGCAAGCAATGCATAATGAGCAGTGAGAAGGGAATTCACTGTCAGCAGACCAGGCTGCTTAACTACAGCCCCTGTAAACATTCATCGCACAGCACCTGGAGGTGCTCCGGGGAGAAGCCCATAAACATCCCATGGAAGGTACCAACATTTTCCCTGGCCATAATGTGCATAAATGTTCATGTGTACCTTCCAAAGGGTGCCCGATGACTGTGAGACAGTGTAATTGCGGAGTGAAGTGGCAGTCGCTACAGAAACAGGTCGCTGGAAGAGCCAAGCAATTACGCAAGAGAAAACCAAGGAAATCATCCACGTGTAAACTGACTTCCTAAACATCCCCACCTCCTCTTATTGCATACATTCGTGTGCAGATAAATGGAACATGTAAATAGGTGGAGTATTTATCATGAGCCAGTCTGAGATGTTCTTTTTTAAAATTTTTTTTGAGGGAAGTACGTCCTCTTTAAAGATGAAACAAATGACCACTTAGAGACAGACGAAGCTTTGCTAAAAGGTCTGTCTTCCCCCGGCCTTATTTATTATTTAGTTCTTCAGCGGATGTGTTTAATACTGCAAGGCACTTGGAGACTCTAGTTTGAAAGAAATATGCTGCACAAAATCAAGCTTCCTCACAGGAGCAGGAAATATCTTCAGAAGTTAATTGCTTTTTCACAATTAAATAAACCTCTTTATTACTGCTCTGTTCAATAAGGAAAAAGAACGTGCAGCACATCTTTAATTTCATCAGCATGCATATTACATGGGTAGCCTGATTCCCCTCTCATTTTCTGTTTTGATAGCAGTGAATACTTCACACCTATGAGTTGACTTTGACTGTATCTTGGTACACGCAAGAAGAGAATTAGGTGTGTTGTCCATGTAATTTTCTCTTAACGCTGAAATTGGCTGGAGACACACAGCCACATACCGATTTACTTCATAAACCCTAAGGATAAAGCATATAGAAGAGCTGCAAAAGAAACTATGGACTTTGTCCTACGCTGTTTTAAGTCGACAGCAGTAGATAATACATTAAGTGGAAAGCACACTGGAGACAGCACTGTGTACTGTTATCACAAGAGAAATAAAAATCCAGGGTTCATTGTTCAGAGAGAACAGCCACAAATACTCATTCTTCACCCAGGTAAGCAGGTAGTGGCTCCAGGCTGAGCAACAAAACTATTCACATGCCTCTTTCCTTCACAGCAAACCACAATATTGCTCATAAAGCTACTGTGAAGACCTTGATTAAACGATTAATTATCATGGATGTGTTAGAAGGTGAATTGCAGGACATGCTGCCTTATGGCTTTTGAACACATACACTCTTTTATACCCTCAAACCATGGCACCTCAAGATCTGTGTGTGTGTTGGGGGGCTGTCATGCATTGACTTCTCCCATTTGTGTGGAAGTGGGTACACACAAATCCTTTCAGTGGCAGAGGGAAGAACAGGCAACCAGCTGTCTTCTGAGACCTCCTTAATAGCGCTGAGGATATTATTATTTATTGTGTTTTGCATGCTCCTAGGGCTCTACAGAACAGATTAAAAGTTTGCCCTTGGTAGTAGTCCCTTACTGCAGTGCAAAGCGAGTGGCATTAAGTGTAACATGTCACTGCTTTGAGCCGGGACCCCAATGTACCCACCTGGCAGAGGTTTAAAAGGACAAGGCTGTGACCAAAGTTGCGGCTTGCATTGTGGGGTCCTGCCCGTGGAAACCTGACCAAGATCCCTCGTCTGCCATCTTTGACTCTAAGGGTAAGGGAAATAAAAATAACTGTGAGGTGGGGTGACCAAGTGTGCTCATGGGAGTGTGAGGGAGAAACGGAGCAGCTGGGACCTGATGCATATGCAAAACAGCAGGCAAACAAGTGTGCACATGAGGGGCTGGATGGGTGTGTGAACGGCTACATTACAGAGGGAGACATGGAGGTTAAACAAATCCAGATTGTAGCTCCGTCCCCTGCTGTACTGCACACCAGGAGTTCTGGAAAGAGCTTTACATTAGTTATCTTCCAGCCACTTCCAGTTAGCACCGAGAGGCAGCCACCCTGCGGTGTGGTACATCAACATGCCTGCAATGCTTTTCCTTCAAAATTGCAAAGGAAAGCCACCTTGCTACCAGCACGCTCGGAACGCTCAACAGCCTCTGCAGCCATGAAGGGAGGAGAATCTGTACTGAAACCAAGTCTGGCTATCATTCGGATTCAAACCAGAAACTCAGACTGTTTATTTAGCAAAGTAATGGAAACGAAAAATGTGTAATGCAAAAATACAATTTCAGGAGAGTAGGGGGATTTTTCAGGCACAGCGGTTTCACAGCTATTTACCCAGTTTGCATTGATTTGTCGACCTGGAGAGCTGCTGCTGGGATGAGGACTGAAACTGGAGCTCTCAAAGCATCGGCTGAGCGCGTCTTGAGCTGGAAGAAAGAGCTGAGAGATACAAATCTGGAATGGGGGTGCAAACATCTATATGTGGCCCAGCTAGTGCTATAGGAGGACAGGCTACTACTCCAAGAGGTGTAAGTTCTCCTTTAGGTTACCGGTCAGATAACTGCACGTACACAGCAATTGGCCAGCCGTGTTGCTTTATCGCGGCTTACACACACACACCCTCCCCAGCAACTGCGCGGGCAAATAAAAACACCCTCATGCTTGCATTTAGCACAGGCACCAATGTATAATTTGGGCACAAAATACACAGGCTTTTGCAAATGAGACAACTACCAGGATTTTCTCTTTGAAGGGAGAGAACGTAAAACCGAGTCGGGCTCAGGCGGGGCAGGGCAGGTGGCTGACTTTGCAGAACCACGGCTGTGCCCCTTTGCTGCTGCCGAGCAGAGAAGCGGCTGCCCCATTGCTGAGAACTTCTGGTGGAAGTTTAGGTTCACCGAGCAATCGGATAACCTCCGTGCTGCTTTTAAACAAATAGATAGGTGGTAGGAAAGGAACTGAGGAGGTCTGCTCTGTCTGTTTTGTTCTGGCTGAAATTGGAATTACAGCCTTCCTGCTTTGGGGAAATTTCAAGACAGGATTTTGCAAGGAGTTTCAAAGCGAGCTTTGTAAGACCAGGTAGGAACTATGTTAAGAGATGCGGTGTAGGCGGCTTCACAACGGTCTGAAGGAAAAACTAATTCACATGAGTTATATCTGATTTGTGCATCTCGTGTGTTGGAAACATATTTCTAAGTGAGATTGTGATGGAACTGCCTGCTGGCTGGGTAATGGCAGCAGGGAGCAGACAGTGTTACTAGTGAAAGATTAATGAGATGAATGAATCTTTACTCTCAGTGTTTATAGTCTAATTTGTTGCTCTTATTTTCACTTTACATTGACTAGCTCAGTGAAATGCCTTATCAATGGAAACAGCGATATTCTTAGAAGCTTGAAACAAAGATCGTCTGTCTTCAAGAGGCTAGATGCTACGTTATCGAGGAACTGCGAGGCTTGACTTCTTGTTTACAAAATAGGGAAGGAGAAAATGTCTTCTGAGGGAGTTGAAAGGCTGCGGTTCTGTGACTTGTGTTATGTAAGCGAACAGGCTTTCGCAATAGTCTTTTTCTGCTTGTAAAATCCATAAATAATTTGCAGCAGTTTTAGTTAATTGGGCCATTGCTTTTTTTTCTCCCTTGTAACCTTTTAATTGGACCCTCATATGTTTCTTTCTGGCCCCAGTTCTGCTTTTTTTGTCTCCTTCTAGCAAATTATTTCTAATATTTGTGTTTTGGTTTACCAGTAATAAAGTGGACCTGGTAGTACTTAGTCATCTCACAAGAGTATATTGAAAGTTAACTACAATTTGAAAAGCAAACCTAGATCCTCTGGTTCTTAATTACCATGTAGTAACTGTACAGCACTGCAGCCTTACAAATAATTTAGTAATGAGTTACTGAAGACATGACCTCATTTTATTCCTAGTATAAATTTTTAGAATAGGAAAATATTCCATTTAGTCCATTTTCTAGACTAGAGTATTAATTGGCAGTTAGTTGACACGGATGTAATTTAGCAAAAGCTTTATCCACGGTATATTTACTACAGCAATAAAGGTGCTTGCTGCAGATGGTAATGCATGTGACAAAGAAAGTACTGTGCTCCCCAATCGATATATTTATGTCATAACTCGAAACAGCTTGGAGGCTTGAGAACACTTTATCACATCATTCCTGGTGCTATAATTGAGCAATCCTTACCAAAGGAAGCTGTGGTACAAAAGTAAGTAAGTAATGAGAAGTTAGAAATATGTCTTCTACTGACAAGAGAAACTAAAGAGTGGGGGTGGTAAAGGGAGGGGGGAGGAGAAATACAAAGTATTCCTAGATAGACGTGAGTTTTAGTAACTTTACAAAAGGGAAAAGTAGTGACATTAACATCAAATTAATAGTTGCATTACATCATTGTCTTTCACGTGATGAAGCTTACAGCATTTGTGCATCTGTGTGTACCTCTGTGCCGAATTTCTTGTATCTCATGCAAAGTAAGCCTTCTTAGGAGTTTTGGGGTCTTAAAATAAACACGTAGATACTCTTCCTTCACCAGGAAATAGTGAAATAACCAGAAGACAGACAAAATCCAAACCCATGGGTGCTCTAGCTCTCCCTCTAGTGCCTCTGCAGCAGATTGAACACGGGGTTTGAATATTTTTTTTTTTTTTTTACCTCACCTCCCCCCCAAGTCTATTTATCCCACACTTGCTAGCAGCTGTACAGAGTGGGTGTCAAATGCTACTACAGATGGGAGGCATGAATTCCCAGCTAATGGCCTTTTGCACGCACCCAGTCGGATTAGTTACAGGAAACAAGCTTCATGCAGGCAGATGTCATGAAGCCTGGTCCTTTGATGGAAGGCTTAGTTCCTGCAGGGATTTTGGGATTTGACCTAGGACAAATAACTGTATTACAGCTAGATGACCCCCGTGCAATGCTCAGGGAAGCTTCACTATGGGGTACTATGCAGCTGAAGACCTCCAGGTTCTTTTGGAGGCATCTCCAACTGCCCTGTCCTGAACGTACCAATACCCAAATGATTAGAACTGCAAGGTAATTCTCTTCTGAAGCTTTTAACCAATTCAGAGTTTAACTCCCACATGCAAAAGTGACCTTGAACTTGGAGACACGCAGGCATTTAAAGAGGTAGAAAGGCATCCACAGATATTTTAAGCAACGTTGAGCACTTAGCTTGTGGTGAAAGGGGAGCCTATGGGATTTTAGAATCCCACTAGGCATCTGCTTATCTATCCCTGTGCGTATATAGGTATGATCTTGACCTGTAGGCACTAAGAGGTGTGAAGGATTTATTTTCCTCAAAAGGCTTTTAGCAGGAAATACATGAGTCAAAAATATAGATTCTTTGACTTGCTAGCTGGCTGCTGCCCAACCTTAAAGAGGCACTTCCATGTTCAGTGTCTCTTTGACAGTACAGTTGATTGGACACAGGCAATTCCACTTTTAGGGATTTCTAATGCTGGCTCAGGTGGGACATATTGCATAGGATTTCTGACCCAATGTATGCTCCTCTTTGGCCGCCAGGACTTCGATCCAGTAAGTGCTTCCAGGGTATGCCTGGTGCATCAGGCAATAACGTAGAGGGAGGGAGTGTGCTTGCTTGTCTGTTTTCCTTCCCCTAGTATCCCACTGATATTCACCTAGGACATGGCAAATACAGGTTCATTGAGTAGCTACAGCTTTTACTTACCCGTGATACTGTTGGTTCAGTATGTACTTGTCTCCTCTGCTGAAGGGGTTTTGAATTTGCACTTTGCAGGAGATTGCAGCAGGTTATGAGGAAGGGGCTACCGGGTGAGCCGGAGAGCGGTGTGAATATTGCCCTGCCATCAGGGCTGTCATGTGGGGAGAAAAAAACCCCCTCTGTGTTTAGCTATGTCACACTGAATATTTAGTAACGTCTTTAGTAGAATACATCTGACCAACTAGGCTTTTCTCTTGCTAAAATTTAATGTCAGACTCTTGATTCTGTGAACTTATTTTTCATATGCAGTGGAACGATGTCCATTGGAGGGACTGAACTTCCTACCCTATGGCAGGGTGCTTCCCTTGGGTCAGGTTTAGGGGAGATAATAGAAGAATGAATTGAATGCAGGTTTAGGTTAACAAAATCCTTCTAGGGACTGACTTACAAAGGAGCCAAGCTGATGGTGCTCTTTTGCTGCATTTTGAAATAAAACATTGGACGTTTCTTAGGATGGATTTCTCCCAGAAGATGACTCAAGGCTGTGAATGAATGGAGGGCATTTTGTGCCAAGTAAAGTACTACAGCCCTGGCAAGACAAGGATTCGGGACAGATTTCTTCAGCACTTTCTAGTGCTTAGGTTATGTGACATTCTGGTCTAAAATGCTTTGGGACTTAGCCCTCTCGGTAGAAACAGCCCACTCGGCACACTTACAGTTGTACAATGTTGTTTCTGTTTGCCGTTAGATCAGCGTAACAGCTACACTGAACTCGTATCATCCGATTCAGCTCTGTGTACATAGGAAGGTATCTGTTTGGAGGTAATTGCATTTGTAACTATGGCAAGAAAGCCAAAGGGCAGCAAGGTTCTTTGAAAAATAATTAGCTGTCTTAAATCTGGATTCTCCAATGACCTTGGCAGTATTAATTCTTTGAAACCTTGCCCTTTATTCACTTCTGACTACCTTCCCTGTTATTTGCAATAAACAGCTGATCTAGAGGGAATATATTTTACAGCTGAGCTCTGCCTGCACAGCGGGAGATCTGTAGGGCAGAGCACTGGCGAAACTCAAGTGTTGTGTGAAATGAAACATGACATACAGCTATAACGTGAGCTGCTTCTGCGTTTGCTGCTCTACTCGTATTCCTGCACAATAAATGTCCCTTGCACAGGACAGGTCCAGTCCCACTCAGGACAAAGTATTTTGAAGTCCTGTATTTAGGCAGGTAGTCTCAAGTTCGAATAGGCTTGCCTTCTATACACGTACATGTTTCTATTTATTTTTGCAACTGACTGAAGGAAACAAGAAGTCACGGGCACAAAGCTCAGTACCTCAGTACACCCTTAGTCCCATTGTTCTTCACTTTTGTTCTTTTTCATAAATACAACAAGACCTTCAGGACAGATTCGGTCTTTTCTTCTCAGTTCATGTGTTTATATTCTACGATCGTAATTGGAGCCTGTAGGCAATATTCATACTACTTTTAATAGGCATCGGTTTGAGTAACAGATGCTCATTACAACGATTCTGTCTCCTCGCTAGTCAGGGCTATGTGTAAAAAGGGAATATGTCATCGTATTTGGAGATAGTGAGTTTTGAATGTCTTCCCATGTAAAATCTTTCTGGACAAGACAGCTGGGGACCTGGTCAGTCTCTGATCCCACAGGTAGCCCTGTTGCCACTTCAAGTGGGCCACAGCTCCTAGGGGAATCGAACTGCAGAGTGCCTAAGGGAACTGGGAAGGGGGTATTTCTAAACTTAGACACCGAGTTCAGCAAAATTGGTGCAAGGCTATGTACATTAAGGCTACACCCGTATTGAACAGAGCATTCCTCAGCGGGGCGGGCGGTGAGCGAGTCAGCAGTGCTCCGCTCAGGGCAGTGCCATGGACTCACATGGGCTGGTGGCAGTTTCACTGGCAGAGGGTACTGAATGAGCTCTCCAGATAATACCCCTTTCCTGATGGCTAGCTCTTGCTTTTTGGGATGTGCTGGTGAAATATCTCAGCCCCTAAAAGAAGCGTTGAGATGCTGACAGCTTCACTGCTCTGCAGGTTGGTGCCTGACAGGCATTTCAGTGCTGCCAGGGCTGCTGTTAGTGTAAAGTAGCTGCAAAGGGGAGCAAACTCTAATGCTGCTGATATTCTTCGACTGTGATTACAGATCAGGTATCATGTATCAGCTGCTCAGCGGGAAAGCTTGGGACTTCAAGCGGAGTACTGGGAGAAAAAAATTTATTCTTTTTTTCTTAAAAAAAAAAAGCAGATGTACCTTCTCAAGTATCCATTTGAGTTTATTTTTTGAAACAGTCATAAAACATAACTGAGATATGCGGGATGACCTTGTGGGGAGAATCACATATTTGAGCAAATTAATTTCTGTGCTATGAGATGAAACAAGGCATAAACATGCAGGGATATATTCTGATCTGCTTGCTATTTTTATGGCACCATTGTAACAACCTCCTGCTGCAGCTATGCAGATCCTAGAATATAACCCCAGCAAAAGCTCACGTTCCTCAGCTGCTTCATAGTTTGAAAAATACCTGGATTCGCTGCTGCTGTTTGTTATCCAAAGCAAGGACATCCTGAGTTGGCACCTCCTGACTCTCTATTGTGCTCTGCTTTAGCATGTGACCGTGCACGCCGAACGCTGGCGACAATTTGGCTATTCACACAGCCCCACGCCGTGGAGGCCTTGCCACTCATTCTGCGCATTGATCTTTTCAAACAAACAAATCCAGAGATGTCGAGGCCAGGGATTTGAAAAGGGTGGAGTAAAAGCGCTATTTGGTAGCTTAATATTCCTGGTAGTCTTGTAAAGCGGCTTGCTGGGCAAACTGCGTAACGAAAACTTCTCTGTGTTCTGTGATATTTTAACAGGAAGAGTTCAGATTGCAGCCAGGATAGTTGTCGGTGGTTTTCTTTTCAACTGCTAAAGCCTCTTTAACACCGCCACAGTGCATCGTTTTGCCTGGTGCAAGTGCCAGCGACTCTTGCCAGGGGAATCTCCGAAGCGAAAATAAAAATCACAGTTTAATTTCCGTCACGCGGCGCAATTTGTGAGGGTGCATAAGCTTCGCTAGCAAACTCTGACAGACAGAAGGGAGGCAACGCCGACAACGGCGGCTCCCACAGCAGCACAACTGGATCTCCTCAGCTGCTGTGCTTCATCAGCCTCCTCCTGCAAGTAGTATTAATTACAGACGGCACGTTGTTCTCGCCTTTCCTCACCCAGCCCGTGCCAAGCTGTGTTTAGGGGAGGTTTAGACTGGATATTAGGAAAAATTTCTTCCTGGAAAGGGAACAGGCTGCCCCGGCAAGTGGTGGAGTCGCCATCCCTGAGGTATTTAAAAGACGGGTAGACGTGGTGCTGAGGGACATGGTTTAGTGGTGGTTTTGGCTGGGTTCAGGGCCGGGCCGCGGCTCCGCACCGCCCGGGGACTCCGCACCGCCCGCTCCCGGGCGGTGCGGAGCCCCCGGGCGGTGCGGAGCCCCGGCCCGGCCCCTGCCGCCCTCACCTGGGCGGGCCGGGCCAGGCCGCTGACTGACGTTCGGTGGCCCTTCCCCCGCGGGCGGCGCCTCCGCTGCCAACCAGCAGCCGGCGGGGGGAGGCGGCGGTTGCCGAGCCGAGGCGCGGAGAGCCGGGACCGGCGCCGCCATGGAGCCCCCGAGAGATCAAGGTAGGGCGGGGTGGAGCGGGGGTTGCCGCCGCGCCGCGCCTCGCCTCGCCTCAGGCGGTTCCGTGTGGCGCTGCCGGGGGACGGCGGTTCCTCTCGCAGCTCTTCCGCCGCCGGCACGCCCGGCCCGGACCTGCCCTGCCCAGCCCAACCCTGCCGGTCCATGGTGGGGCCGGCTGGGCTCGGAGCACGCTGTGTCGCTCCGCGCCCCTGGGGCTGGGCCGGGGAGGCAGGGGGGAGAGGAATCTCCTCACGAGGTGGCTCCCGCGGCGGGCGGGACGGGGGGGAAGCTTCGCTGCGAGAGCTGAGCGCCGCCGGCGGAGGTAGCTCCGCTGGAGCCGGCGGCCGGTGCGGGAGAGGTTCCCCCCCGCCCCGGCCTGTCGTAAGGCTGCGCCTCCCGTCGCGCCGTCGGCTCAGAAAATGCGGAACCGGGAAGGCGGGTTCTGGCTTCGCACCGGGGCGGCCGGTGGAGCCCGGGGTGGGCGGCGAAGCCTGGGGCGACTCCCCGCCTTGACCCCCTCCCCCAACCTCCGCCGTGGGTGCCGCCACTCTCCGGGCACGGGCAAGTGAATCCTGGGCATTCCCACCGAGGTTAGGGTGAGGGGTAGAATAAACTTTCTGTTTTCACCCGGGAGTAAAAGCGGAGCGCTTCCATTTTACGAGTGTGTAACTTTTGATTAACCAGCGCCGTTCGTAGGGTTTATTTCCTCTTAATTCTCTCCATCCCAGGGCTGCTGAGCGGCTGGCAGCTCCGTTTTGGCGGCCGCCCCGTGGCTCCTGAGCGGTAGCAGGGGTGGCAGCTCCGGGCGGTCGCCTGCCTGGCTCTGCCGGCTGCGGAAGGCGATGATGGTGCTTCGCTCGTGTGCCTTTTGCATGGGGAGGACTGTGGTCCTAGCTGCTGCGCTGGCAACGCTCCCCTTAAGACTTCGTGGTTTATTTAAAACAATAAAACCTTGGGCCTGCTGCCCAAGCCAATGGTTGGTGCCTTAATGGGGGCCTGACCCGATTCTGGGCAAAGCAGGATCTCTTGCTCTAAAAGCTTCTCCCGTGAAGGTATGTTGCGTATATTCTGCTGATCCATGCGTTGGTCGGAGTTCTCTTATATGGTGTTGTACTGAGCTATACGCCAGCTGCTTTCCACCAGACAGGGTAAGGCAGGCTGGGGTCAATAAGCTACTTTGAGTAAACTGGTAGGGCTGCTTGGCTCAGCGTCTGCGCCCTTGGACTGATTTTGTTCAGTGTTTTCCTGCGAAGCGCTCTTGGGACGGTAGGAAGTGTTCACTTGGGGCAGCGGCGCTGCTGGAGGCACACGAGGTGCTGGGAGCGTAACCTGGACTCTGCACGGTCAAGCTCTTCGCTCTGCCAGGTGAGCTGGTTCAGGTGCCAACCTTGATCTGTCTGTGCGCTTGTGTAAGCGTTTCGAGGCTGGTGCACTTGTACAATTGGCAGCGACTTCTGCTTTTCTCTGTGTGTAGAGAAAAGGGCAAGTTGCTGGAGCAGAAGGTAATCTGGTGAGGGGCTGAACCTTCTCAGGGATGTTCTTTCAACCATTCTGAAGTCCTGTGTCTAACTTCAATATATACATTATAAAAAAAAAAAAAAAAAAAAATTCCGGAAAACAAACCTCCAAACCCTGCCCTTGGGGACTAACAAACAGAACTGTTCAGCCAGAAAACAGCATAACTGTCAGTTCGATCAGGATTTTAATTCCAGTTGCAGGAGCATTAACACAGATTTCAGTATTTGTCCTGAAGTTTTTTCTTTGTGTTTGAGCCTATTGAAAGGCAAACACTTTCACTGAAGCTGTAGGGTCTTAGATAACTTCTAATGGAAAAGGAGAGTAAAATACTGTGATCTCCTCAAGAGCTTTAGCAACAATGCTGATGCTTTCTAGAGGCTTGTGTTGTTATTGAACTGATTTTTTTTTTTTTTTATAAATACCACTTTGTATTAAGAGGATACTGCACTGCAGGTTGTATATCAGATAAGTGTATCTAGCGTGACGCAAGTGACTGTTACGGAGCAACCATGGTGCAACACCTTCCTCCTCTGCCTTCTTTTTGGAGGTGATTATGCTATTTTTTCTTTTGGGTGAGGTGAAGACCTGCAGGTCCAGCGGGAAAATCTAGAATGGCTAACACACTTCTACTTATTCAATGAATGACTTCTAATAGCCTGCTAGTTAGCCCTCAAAGACCCATTTTCCTGGCAAACTGGAGTACTTGCATTGGAAGTTGTGCTTGATGATACAGTATTACTCACCAAAGCCACGTACTTGGCTAAAATCCAGGCTGCCAGGTCCTGTCTCTGAGGCTGGATTAAACATCCTCGATTGCCTCCTCTAACCAGAAACTAATTTGCTTAAAAGTGTGAGTCAGAGGTTGCACTCTTCATTGTTAGGATGACAGCTTTCTCAGCTAGCAAAAGTTAGGAGGTGGGAAGAAAATCTAGGTTACAGTTAAGGCTGGGGCCAGGCTAGACAAGGCTAATCCTGCAGATGTATAACGTGTTTAAGTCTTCCCTTTCTCTTGAGCGGACAAGCATGGTAGCAGTCCTTAAAGAGTTGTTACTAGCCTACTATCAGCAGCATCAGAAGCATTGAGCAGGTTTTCACTTCGAGTGTCTTTGTTTTCAGTGAAGGGATGTTTGCCCCCCCCCCCCCCCCC
>VFFE01007673.1:957618-993032 GCA_008921705.1 Burhinus oedicnemus | reverse complement strand
GGGCAGAGCCGCCGGGGCCGCGCCTGGCCGGGGCACCCCTGCCCGCGCTCCTGCCCGCCGCCCCTTTGCCCTCGCACGCCATTTCCTGTGCTCCGTGTTTACTTCCCGGTTCAACCCCTTCAAGTGGGAGCGATCGGCGCCGCCGCTGCCGCCTGCGGAGGGAGCGGGAGGTGAGGGGAGGGGAGCGGCGGGGCGGGGAACGCCGCGCCGGTCCCCATGCTCAGCCGTCCGCCTCTTCTCTTGCAGGTGTACCCGGAGCCGCGGACGGAGGGCGAGTGCCTGAGCAACATCCGCGAGTTCCTGCGGGGCTGCGGTGCCTCCCTCCGCCTGGAGGTGAGTCGGGGCGGGGGCGGGAAGGTGGTGCCCGGGCTGGGGGGTACCCGATGGGTGTGGGTGGTGGGGTTCTTCTACCTCTCTCTGCCCGCCCGGCGCCGCAGGAGGCGGCGCTGCCCCCTCCCTTTGTGCCCGGGGGGACGCGGGGGCGGCTGACAAGATGGTGGCGGCCGCCCCTCCCCTGGCTGCGGGCCCGGGGGGCGGTGGGGGGAGGTCTCCGCTGCCCGATGGGTCTCGGTGGCGGCGGCTGCTGCCTCCTCCTCCTCCTCTTCCCCTTTCCCCTCCACGGCCGGGCCTCCATCGCCGCGGGATGGGTTGGCTTGCTGGCGGCGTGAGTGGAAAAGGTGCTGTACCGCCTGGAAGGGGCATGCGAGGGCCTCCCTCGCCCTCTCCTTACCGAGCGCTGAGGGAGGGTGCGCCCCGTCCCTCCGTCAGGGTGAAGCGGGGAGATGCTGCCGGGGGGCTCCGTGTGCTGGGGCGGCGGGGGGGGGGGGATGATGGATGGTGTGGTGGTGGTGGTTTACCCGGCTCCGGTGCGCGTAAGGCCTTTGCTTTTCTGTTCAAGTGGATTCTTGGTAATAAACCTGTAAATTGTATCTGATTTATTCGTGAAACTGCTTCTGCAGGGCCGGATTTGGCTTATGGAAATTAAGTTGGTAACAGCCAAATGAAATACTAATTAAAGAAAATGGTAGGTGCAGTTTTTTCTGTTTGAATTTGCGTTACATAAAAGCTCAGCAAACTGCCATCTTTCCAAACGTGCGTTCACAGGGTTGCAAATTAGGTAGTCCTATATTACTAGTATATTTAGCTATAGCAAGTACATGCTGCTGTCGAGTTTACTTGATGTGTGTGCGTGGGAAGGAACTGATGGGATTAAAAACGGGTTCCAACTTCTCTGCGTTGGGAAGTGAGGAGTATTGTAATTTCAGTTCTTGGAGGCATTTTTTTTGGGTGGAAAAAATGGTTTCTAGTTCTTCTGAGCTTAAATTAGTGAAGTGTTGCCTTAATTAGTTCTCAGGTTCTTACAGTATCTCTGGTCTTGCCTGTGATTTTGCTAGGCAGTAAGAGAATATCATTAAAAAGGCTCTGATTGCTTTCCTGAGGCCTCTAAACAGTGAAGTATCATTAGTGAAATTAATGATACTGACAGGACTTGCATTTAATCCTAGGTTCCATCATGGGGAAAGATGGAAATTAAAACAGCTTTTAGCACTGTTCCTTCTGAAATAAGACCTTGTGTTCTTACCTGCCTTTCTCTTTTTCCACCCCCCAAATAAATAGACAATCTTCTAGGTTTTGTTGGGAGACAAAAACCAAATTAAGATCTAAAATATTCCGAAACCAGCTTCTGGGGTGAAGTTTGCATTATCTCAAGCACTCTGTTTTGCCTTAAAGCAGCTGCCTCTCCACTTGTTTTTTCTAGGACTGCGTTAAGTTTTTCATGTTTTGAAGATTCATGTGTGAGAGCTGATTGAAACTTCAAGTAGTAGACATGCACAGGCTGGAGAGAATTGGGGAAGGAGGCACTTCAAATCTCAATTCAGAAATAATTTGAGTATTGCAAATGTTAAAGCAAAAGGGGGAAAAAAATACCATTAATATCTTCCCCCTTCCCCTTACTCACTTCCTACATCAGGTCTGTCACTAAGCTTGAATTTTTTGCAATTGTGACAGGCTGGGAGTAGTCACAGCATTACAGTTTGGTCTCTCTTTTGTAGTTGCAGAAAGCTTTTGTCAGCTCTTTTCCTTGGAGTGACAAGAAAGTGAAGAAAAATGATTAAAAGAAAAGATAATTTTGGTCTATTCTCAGAGCCTGAATATTTTTGGGCATAGTCAAATTGTTAACCTGGCCTCAGGGGCTTCTCAGCAAGATTGCCGGAAACTCCTTTCTTACGTGGAGGTAACTGGCTGCAGTAGCTTCCAGCTCAGCATGTTGGAACAGGAATTACTCCCAAGCTACCAGAAGAGCTGAGAGGCTGGCAGGAAGGGGCACAAATGCTTGGGCTTATGGAGCTGCTTGTGAGTATATTTACGGCTTGTACATTGGCCGTTCCCTGTTGTTTTCTCATTAATTTTTCCAACCCCCTAGCTGTGGCCAAAGATGAGAGGAATGGCAACCTGGATTCAACCAGCGAGTAGCTGGCAGGGGCCTCTCAGCTGTCCGCTAATCCTGGGCTCTTTCTCCTGTCTCCTTTAACAAGGTGTGAGTCAGCCCTTGTGGATCTCTGCCTCCTTCGCTGTGGGAACTGGGGAGATGCCATAGCTCCTCTGTGCAGCGTCTATGTAATGCTTCCTTAGTTGCGATCAGGTTTAGAGTTTGCATCGAGCAAAGAGTGTGGAGAGCACTGGAAGCAGTGAAGGGGATATTTTCAGAGATGGCAGACTAGCTTATTAGGAGTTAATGGTGAGTATAAATATTTGAAAAAGTGGTGGATGTGTGTGTGATACCTTAAATAGTAGAAACATTTGGATAATGCAGGTACTAGAGGAAGCTCTAGAGTGGTGTGGGGAGATGGACCTTGTTCTGTACACTAATGTGGTGCTTTTCCTAACAAGTATTCCACAATGTGGAGTTTTGCATGGCTCTACAAGGGGTCCACTGGAGCCTGGCATTGAATCTGAGTTATATGTAGTTGGATCAGGTGATTTCTCTGTCTATAATTTTGTGTGTGGTAAAAACTCGGTACTGGTTTGGTTAGCTTAGGTTCAGCATTGCACAAGCACTTTTTGCTTCCAGATCTGAACTCATCTTGGAAGTAGTAGAATTGTATTTTTACGAAGCTATGTCAGAGCTCCTTACCTTGCTGCAGCTGTGTATGGTTCCAGCTTTGGAGACTTTGTTATGGCACGTTTGAGAACTTGATAAACTGCTGTGGTTAATGGAAAAGTTGCACAGCAGTAGGTGGCTTTGTTCTGTGGTGTCCTTTTATTAGAGAACATGGTGACTGTTGTCTTCCTGCCCTAAAAATAAGGGGTGGAGGTGAGAAGCTTTGTTTCAAAGTGTTCTGATGGCTGAAAGTTGTTGTTCTTATCTTCTTCCCCTTACTTCCCAGTAAGTTTGGGCTGTTAGAGAGATAGTAGGATATTTGGAAAAGGTATTTCAAATTCTAATGAGAAGAATTGCTGTTTCTCGAAGGAAACCAGTGGCTCCCTTCCTACACCCCCCGAGTATTTTTTTGATGTTTAAATGTTCAGAGTAAAAAGTGTACTTAATCTGGAGCTTGCAGCAATCCTTTGTAAGATGAAATCCGGGCTGGTAAAGTGTAGCAAGTTTCAAGAAATAACCAAAAAAATATTCTGCAAGTATTGGGTTTTTTAATTATCTTTTTATACATGTTTTTCATATGCAGATACAAAGAGCTGAGACTTGTTAATGAAAAAATATTCCTAAGACCTCAACCAGGGACTGAATTTGCAACTCCGTATTATTTTTCCCTTTTAGAAACTTAGCAGTTTCTTAGCAAACAGTGTTTGCTTAGAGTAATTGTTGCGTCGAGTAGTTTATTCTACTTTGAAGCTTCACTGCCTATGATGAATGGCTATGTAGATAGAAGGGACTGTAGAATAGAGACCTACATTGTCAGTTCATGACTTACTGTGCACTTTTTCCTTAGGCAGAGGATATTTGCTATATACTGGTCTTGCCATTTTTGCTTTAAAGGTGGTTTTCCCCCACAGTTTTGTCTTTGGGTGGGAGGACATTTAACTGTACTCTGTCCCAAGAAGAATGACCTGCTTTTCAAAATAGGGTCCTATACAGCTGTTATACATGATGGACTCTGTTGCAGAAAAATGTGGGTGAATATGTATAGTTGATATGGAGCTCACTGCAGGTATACAGTATCTTCCTTGGAAGACTGGAAAAGGAGACAAAAATGAAAAGGTGATGGTCACATTTGTTCCTATCTGAGCCCTAATTAAGTTTTGCTGTAATGATTATCTTGTACCTGTGTCATGTTACTCCAGTCTTGTTCTCTTTCAAAAGAGTTTCAGCTTCCTGAATATAATGCAGTCTTTCCTCATTCTTTGACCAGAGCTGCTTGACAGCTTACAGGGCCACAAAGAGGCCCTGGAGAAATCGCTGTGTAGTTCAACAGCAGAGAAGTTTGCTTGGGGAGCAGTACAATAATCGCCAAAAACAGGTTAATAGAAAACCATGTTAGTGTCTGTTGTTTAAAAGGTAGAACGCTTGATACAGCCTCTGAACAATACCAAGCTCTACAGGATCAAATTCCGTGAGTAGTGTCTTGCAGCACTTTTATGCTGGCTTTCATCAAATAAGAGATCAATGCCTGCTTATCTGCAAGTATCTAATGTTAACACGTTTCTTGAGCTCAAAAATGTTTTGTATTTCTGACTTTTATACTGATGGGAAAGATGGCAACTTCCTAATGGAAAAAGATAGGCAAGCCGTGGATCCGAGAACATTTTCCATACCTGCCGAGAGACCTGTTTGCCTCTGGGATTCAGGATGGTCATTTTATTACAGAGGATTATTTCTACAGTAAACCAACTAAAGAAGAAATAAAGCAAACCTGGCAGTCTCATGCAGTCTAAGAAGATCCCTTGTTTGTTTATTAAATCTCTTGTATAAGAAGGATTTGCCCTTAAGGTTCAGAAGAATGCATGCAAATTTGGGATATTAAATCTTGAGAGCAATGAGTTATATCAAGATATCCAAATGTCTATAATACAGCTCTAGCCTCGGGGAAAAACTTGAAAGGGGTGCCAATGTCATTCTGCTAGACCAGCTAATCTTTTGAGAGCAAGCTTGCATGTCTGTCTTCTTCCCTCACACCCACCCCAAGCACAGCAGTTCATCTGTTAGGTGACACTCCTTTTCTCTGAGCCTTGCGTACTTCTTTACATCATTATGGCTACAGTTCTACTACCATTGTGGCCTTGGAAAGGTATGCTGCAAGTTGGCTTTCAAAGACCTCCTTGTATGAGGAAGGCATAGAGCTAAGCTGCTACCATAGATGGACTTAGCTGACATCTGTTAGTGAGTTAGGAATGACTAGGATTCTAGTACTGAAGAGTTTTAGACCAATCTTGTGATGGTGTTACAGAAATTCAATCACCCACCTACTCCTTTCAGCCCTTGTTCAGACTATCATCTTTATTTTGTCAAGAACAATATTTTCTTTAGGTTTGCTTTTGGTTTTATTCCAACAGAATGGCTTTCTAACCCAGAAGGTGTGTTGCCTTCGTGATTTTTTTCATAAATATTTTCCAGAATTTTGATGTTTTAAAGTTACCATTCTTTGCTTACAGACCTCACATTGGAAAGTTTTGTTTGGAGGCTGAGATCTCACTGGTAGATTTTTTTTTTTTTTTCAAAAGGGAAAAATTATACAAAGAAGTTACACATCTCTTATTAAAGATATGTCACTGTATTCCTCCCACCCCCAATTTTTATGCTTTTTCTCATGTCTTAATATGGCAAGTGTGAAAATTAGTGTTGCATGCAGTGTTTTCTCGGGTCTTGTCTTTTTAGTCTGTTTTGCCCATCACATGTAATACAGAAGTGCAGCCTGACTTGCATGATTGGAAGGCCATGTTATCACGTCTTGGAACCTTTCTAAGATGCTGCTACTTAACTATTTACATTATTTTTATAGAATGGCTTCTTTTTATGATGTGAAGGGTTCCTGTGATGCACAAAGTAGTCTAGGACTGAGATCAGGCTTTATGTGTTTACTGATTTTTTTTTTTTTTTTATTCCTTTTGAGAAGAAGCCTTTAAATACAACTTTAAGGGTATCTTACAAATAGAATGGTGGAAAAATAGCCTTTTTTCAGGTCAAATCAGTTTCTCATCTTGTATATATGGTGTGATGGTAGCTGAGGAGGTGACAAATAGAGGCAGGAACATAAGGTGTTGGATAGGGACAAACGATAGTATCAGAAAATTACAGTTTTATCCTGTAAAACATGAATGTGCATGGTAGCATTTCAGATCCTAGCACAGTTTCCTGCTGACTTAAACCTTCCTTCTCTTCCCACGAGAAATTTTTTTTTGTGGTTCTGCCAAGCTTGTTGCATCACCAGTGGTGTGGTATTGGGCTGTTGCTTCTTAATGAAAGCCACTGGAGTCACTTTAGTTAAATAGGAAGAATGCGTCTCCTTCTTAGGGTATGTGTTCAAAAGCACCTGATACTGAATAATTTTAAAAAGAGTTTACAAAAAAAAAAAAGGCTAGCAAATAACAAAAGTGGATTACAGGTATGTGCCTTTGTAAGGATTACTGTAACAAACATGGTTGGGGAATGTGCTAGTATTTTTTTTTTTTTGACTGCATAAGGGCTATATTCAATATTTCCGAAGTAAAAAAAAATCAGGGATTTTGAATTCGACCATAAATATTATAATTCCTGCAAATTATTTTCTATTGTATACTAGTGGGATACTTCAAACACAAATATAAGTGAAAGTGCATGTATGGAGTCTGTCTGGCATGGTGAATTGGCCACAGGTGTAGATTCTTTTGCTGCGTGGACCGTACATGAGGGTAAGTCTGGCATGTCAAAATATATCCAAAATGTTTCAGACGTGTCTTGGAGGTCAGTATGTACAAGACAAGTTGCAGTGACACACTGCATTTTGCTGTAAATGTTACCTAGTATAGATCTGTTCAGAGTAGTTTTGCGAACGAGTTGTTCTGTGGTTTGGGAGAGGCTTCCGTGTAACTTTCATTTGTGGTGTTCATTTGGATCTTAAGAATAAAATCAACCTTCATCTAGCAATTAAAATGTATTGCTCTATTAATCTAAAATGCACAGAAGATTTCAGCATTGTACTCTTATGCTTAAATGTAGCAAACTGTTTTCACAAAAGGGTTTTGGTGCTTCTTTGATAGAAGAGGAGTTAATCATGTGAGAGAAAGCATGTAAAATAGGACAACTGGGAGAAAAAGGTGGGTAGAGAGGGCTGGAGGGGAGGAGGGTTTTGGGCAGAGTTTCCAAATCCCTGAAGGAAAAAAGGGAGAAGAGGCTGCTTGCTGACTTTACACTGTTCTCCTGACTTGTCAGAGGAGTTCTTGCTCTCTAATTTCTTTAGCCCTCTCCTGCCCTTCGGCTGTTTGGTGTAAAGTGCAGTGAGGAAGGGCTCATTTGCTGGCTTTCTGAAGGTGAGAGCTGCAGAAGGAGGGACTTCTGATTAGCCTTGAGCAAGGAGCAAGCTGTGCAGGGGTGGTGGGGATGCCAGGTGTGAAGACAGCTCTTGTGAGGAGAGCGGGTGAGCTGCTCCGTCCTTCCCAGCAAGAGAGCGACAGCAGGTAGGGTGGGTTGGGTGGTGAGAGGGAGGAGTGGAGATGGCATTGGGGCAGTGTTGCACCTGCCGTGAGGTGAGTGCTGAGCAGTGAAGTGTGTTTCAGAAGGCAGGTCTGTGTATGTGCTGGGGCCTGCTTCCCTGCCTTTTTCCTTCACAGAGGATGAGAGGATGGCTATGGTCTGTGTTAGTTGCTGTTGTGGTTTTTTACAAATGACTTATGAAGCTGGGCTTCAGAAGTCTCAGACCTCCCCCCCCACTTCTCTTGAATAGTTTTGAAGACTTGTAAGAGATTTTTTTAGGTCGTATGGATACTGAAGGTAGAAATTCAGATAAAGCTTGCACTCTACAACTACACTTGTGTATACCGAACACGATTACCTTGTTATCAGCTGGATTTCCCTGTGTGTGACAGGGGGAGAATAGAAGGTGTACCTCTATACAGAGGTTATAGGTGGTGGTATTCTGTGTGAAGAAAACTTGAATACCTGCAGATCTAATGATGTAGCTTTGTATGGTTTTAAGGTGTGTTTTTGGACTAAAAGATCCTCATAGCTGAAGTATATGAGATGGCACTGCTCATTCTCTGCAAGAGCTTGGGAAACTTTTTCCTCTTGTGACAACAACTGACTGATGCATCTCTTTGGCAAGGAGAGAACCCTAGCAGAATGGTTACTTTGAGTATTACCTGAGATGAGGACTATGCGGAAGAGAGTCCAGCTCTGCAAAACAGGCTGCTGCGTTTGTTTACTTTGATCTCGGCAGAATCTTCTTTTGATTTTTCCCTGGGACTTAAGACTCAACATAAATCACTTCAGTTATGTGAAAATGATGCAATATCAAATCTAGGTCTTCCATGACTTGCTCTGATATCTTAAATGCTTCCAGCTTTGCAAGTATTCCTGACTTCTGCTTGCATGTAAATTCTTGGCGTGTGTGGGAAAGGTGATATGCATTCTGTTGTGGAGAGGAGGTTTCACAGGCTTGAATTTGCAAGATTGTGTCGATGAGAGAAGTGCCTTGCTCATTTCCTCTAATTGAAAGGAAAAGGTATATTAGAATATGGTGAATTTTCCTTTTCCTTAAGGGGAGTTCTCTTACCGGTTCAGTTGAATATCCAGATAGCTCTAGTTCTCACGTGTTTCAGCTTGAACCATCTATTTTGCTGTAGTTAACTGTGTTTAGATGTTTCATCAGATGCTGGGCTGATCCTGTCAGTATCATAGAGAGTTGGAGTCTGCCTGTGTGGGAAGCATCGTGGTTTTTTGACACTGCTAGCTTTTTCCAGGTCTTTACATTTTTTCAGGAAATACTGAAAAATTGTGGGTAACAGGAGAAGAATTGTAGTGCTGAAAACCTCAGACTCTACTGAAAACAAGCTGTCTTCAGCTGTGTTGCCTCAATCTGTTGCCGACCTGTCTGATGAAGCCAGCAGGATCTAGCTGGTTGGGTAACTGGAAGGCAGGTGAGGAGGGAAACTCAGCTGTGTGGGAAGATGGTGTGATGTTTCAGTAGGTGGCAGCCCTTCTCTGAATCAGTGCAGGGCCAGTGGTGAGCCTGGTGTCAGAAGGAGGCAGGGAGAGAGGAAAAAAGAGGGAGCAAAGTCTTTCTGTCAGTGCCATCTTGTGGGCCAAGTGCAAATACACGAGCCTGAGCACTGGTGGCTTGGAAGGAAGGAGGGTATCCCTTCTGGCGTGGTGTTGTGAGGTGGCTCTGCCCTGCTGACAGCCTTTGCTCGGGGGAGCGGGGAGAGCCTGTCTGGGCAGCCCAGCGGCCACCCTCTTCACTCGCCTGGGTGGGTGAGCATGGAGAGCTCCAGTGTCCCTGGGAGAAGCAGGCAGGCTGGCATTGCCCTATCTTTTGGGGCTAGCGGGGAGGGGGTGAGGTGTTCTTGGAGAACCCTGTGCTTCCTGAAGGGCTGGGGCTAGAGGCTCATATTTAGCAGATGAAATTCTGGTTAATCCTTCTTCCCCCTAAAGCTCAGCTGAAGTCAAAAAACTTCTTCGAGTTTTTTGACTGTTGAGTGTTTTGCAGTGTAGAGTGTTGCTCTGTTTCATCCAGTTGGCTGCACTTCTTTGAATGAAGTAGAGTATTGAGAAACTATTAAGCAGCAGTTGCTTTTGAGTCCGATTTAGAAACAAACCATTAAAAATGGAGCCAAGCCCCTGCTGCAATACAAATCCTCAATGCTACTTGCTCCACCACCCCTATGAAAGGTAGAGTGTAGAAGCGTAACTGCCTTAGGTGGTGAAATAATAAAGGAAAAAATAGAGGGGGGTGTGGGGAACCCAACAACACATGTGCCACTACTAGCTGCTGTACTTCCTGTTTGTGAAGGATACCTTCACAGATTCTCTCCTGGCAGTGCTGAGTGATTTTTAATATATATTAAATTTTTATTCCTCTGCTTCTCACTGTCTTGTTTTCTACCCCCTACCCCTGACTTATTTTCCTTAAGGAGGAGGGCATGAGAGTGGTTATCAGACTAGTGGTGGTTAGTGAGAACATGATGATGACATGCTTAATAGTTTTTTCGAGATACATACTTGTTAAATATCTTGCAAAATTCTTGCCTGATCAAGTCTTTTCCATGTGATGTCCACTCTTGCTTCACAAGAACACCTAGGCTGTTTTGCGTGATGATTTTAGGGGATTATTAGCTGGAAGTGCCAGCAAAACCAGTATCTCTTGTCCTTTTAGGCTGGTATTGCTGTAAACCAAATCATTTCCCTAGCTTTAATTAAATTATCCCTTCCTTTTTTCCCCTCTTCTGCCATCCAAAAAGGGGCTTTAACTGGTTTGATTCCTTCATGCAGATCACTCAGCAGGAGAGTGTGAGGGGCATTTTTCTTTTAATGGCATTGGTAGTGTTGGAACAAATTAAATAGTCCTGAATTTTTTGGGTGACTTAAGTGTGCTGAGACTTATCTAAATAGGACTCTGGTCTCTGCCGAAAGCACTAACACTCCTTTTTTCTCTTTCTCTTTTTCTTTTTTCTTTTTTTTTTTTTGTGTCAGGTGAAAAATTTTAAGCGCGGGTGTCCCAGAGCATGGTTTGAGTGCTGGTTCAAATGTTTTCTCCTCGCCCACCTGCCTGGCAGTGACTGAGCATGGCGGAGCAGGGCTTCCAGGGGTGCTGAGCAGCTTCACGCGTAGCTGTGTGCTGGGAAGTTTTTCTCTAAAGCCAGGAAAATGAAATCCAATTGAAATAGCACAAAAATACTTGGTGGGATTATTGGTGGTTCAGTGTAACATTAACTGGTGGTGAATTTGCGTGTAACAAAGGGAGCCGATTCAACTGGTGGCGGCTGCCAGAAGAGAAGGTCTGCTTCCACTTTTGCTCTCCCCTGCCCTCCATGCCATGGCCATTTCATCTTGTGCTGGTTCTCACATGTGCTAGCTGGCTGAGTAAATCCACAAAAATCCAACCTTTTCCCTCCCTATACTCTCAAAGAAGAAAAAGGGAAGGGAAAAAAAGAAAAGCTCCAGAAAACAACAGTAAATTGTGCTTCCCCCAAGCCCACTGCTGATGAGGTGGTGAGTCAGGTTGCCTCAGTGCAGGGTCTCAGTGCCAGGATTGGCACAAGGGAGGAGTTAAGGACACCTGTTAGGAGCAAGACTGCATATTGCAGCAGGTATCTGGATGGAATTTGAAATCCTGCTTCAACATTCAAACAGAAGAAATTATTTTTGAGGATCCCATTGATGAACAATTGCTCAAGCATCTGTCTGTGTGTGTGGTTTGGTTGGTTGGGGAGCAGGAGGAAGTGTGAGGCTGTGGCAGCACCCTGGTTCAGATTAGTGTGAGCTGCAATGGAAACACCCCCAGCCAGGCATCCACCAATTCCAACTTTCGTTACAGCTCTGGCAGCAAGTATTTATTGCCCTAATATTATTTTTACTTCATCTAGATGAGTTTACGCTGTGTTTCATGTTTATTTCTAATGAAATACGAGCAGAAACACCCCTTGCTTTACTTTTAGATGAACTGCCAGACTCCCAGTTAACTGTTCATTGCTTCCCTGCCAGTCTCTGGTGGGCTAGATTTTTATTTTTTTTTTCTTCTGGTTTAACTGACCCTCTGAACTGGATCAGAGTGGGCAAGTTTAGGAACTGTAGCACAAAGGACATGGCAGAGAAGGGAGGGGACCTGTACCTCCTCCTTTGGCAGTAGCAATCCGACCTAAAATAAATAGACCTTTACTTACTTTTCAGCTGGATCAGCCTATTCTTCAAATGGTTTGAGTTCATTCAGTCAGTACAAAGCAAAGAGGGAGAATTTATCACTCTCCCTCCCCCCCCCACTTGTTCACTTAATGAATAAAACTGAGGTTTAAGAAAAAGACAGTTCCTAATTCTAAAAATCTGTCAGCAGAAAGTGCCTAGAAGCAGTTTTCTTTAAATCAGCAGGCACAAGTACTTCTTCCTATTTGTTAAATTAACATGTTTTCCATGCCAAACATGTTGAAACATTTTTTTCTTGCATGTTCTGTGTATTTATTAGCTACGCAGAGTGCCTTCAAAAAGTACACTTTAACTGATGACCATGTTTTGTCTAAAAGCATCCTCAGTGCAGAAATCATGACATAGTTCATAATTTTCTGTCACTTGATAAAATTCTTTGTTCTCGTGTGTTACAGCATTTAAGTGTGTGGAGATAGAGTAAAGATTGATACCCAATGCTTAGGAAAGTGCTTAAGTTACAAATATGGAACAGGATGTTAATCTATACTGATCTAAGCATTATTAGAATAGGCCATTTAAATCCATCCACCCTGCAGACTTGTGAGCATTGTAAAGTAAATTACAAGAAAATGCATTTTCACACCCTTTGCCTTAGGCTAGTTCTTTACCCCAGTGTCACGTGAACGTTTTGCAAAAGATAACTTTCATGTATATAAATACAGCTAAAGTATTTTCTGTACTTGGCAGTGAAACTGAAAGAGCAGTTCTTCATTGTTAAGATACAAAGTTGTTGTAATTATCTGACTTTGATATTGTGAACTGCTGATAGTTAAATTGACCACATCTAGGTATTATTTATGGCCTATGTTAATTAGTTGGCTTAGAGGGCTCTGCAGTTTCAAAGATGCCTGTCAGCTTGCTGATTTCTTTCCTGCCTGTACTTGCATATTAAGATGGCTTATCTTTTAATTTTTTGCTAATACTGTTTGCTAGGAGAAGTAACTCATTTTCAGATGTCAGTATATAATTCAGAATTAAGTGAATGGTTGTAATTTTACTTATAGCTATTGCCAGCAAATGCAGAAGAAAATGTAGATGAGCCTTTAGAGCAGTCCAAAACCCTCAGATCTCGGGGAGGTACTCTTTGAGATAGAAATGAGAAAGAATACTGTAAATTAAAATGGTGTGGTCTGTTTTTCCTAATTGACACACTCAACAGCATGTAATTTGGGCTTGTTTTGAACAGATGTAAATAAAACAGTTTTTCTATTAATGTATCTTAAAAGTAGGTGAGCGGGGTACTTATCTTTGTCTGTATTGTAAAAGCATTTCAGGACCAGAACAACTAACTTTTGCGTACCATTCTTTCCTCAAATCCGTTTCTGCTGTGGATGCCTCTAAGGCTTTGATTAAAGGAAAATTGTTACGCCCAAACCAAAAAGCTTTATTGGGCCCCCTCTATGTGCATTGTGATAGTAGGTAATTGCTTGGTTTTCAGTAGGAACCTTGCGTAGTTTCAGCTGGAAAGCTGTTCAGTGCTCTTCCTTTGTTTATTGGATGGTCTCAGACTTTTCTTGGATATGATTTAAGTCTCACTTTAGAGGCAGAACTATTGGCTTCTGGATGGATGTTCTGTGGTGCATTCCACAATAGTGTCAGATACAAAAAACAAACTTTATTTTGTTTCATTTTAAGGCTGTCTATGAAGGACGGGTATTATCCCTATTTCACAGTGCTTGAGCTGCAGGCCAAAGTGTCCAAAGTTTGACCCAGCTCCTGTGGACCTCAGCTGCAGCTGTGAGTGCTAAACATGCCGCAGAGCAGACTGAAGCCAGGCTGTGGTCCTAGGGTAGCTTAAACCCATTGCAGCAGTGCAGCAACAGCGACCCGGGCTATTGCTTGCATGTTCCTCGGCCTTCCCTCTTCTAGCACAGGTGCTTGGCAGACTGAGGTCGGGTGGTGCAGGGAAGTGGGCTGGTGGAAGTAACCCTACTATCCTATTCTCTTGCCCACTGAATTGGCTCACCGTGGGGGTCAGGAGGGCGCTGGAGCTGACACAAAGTGGGGGGGATGGTTGCAGCGCTGCCTCAAATTCATTTAAACTCTTGTTTAACTCGAAGCCTTGGGTTTCTGAGCAGCTGAGGAGACGAGCAATGGATCAACTCAAATGAAATGAGATGGCTTTTTTGTAGTGATGTAGCAATGTTGTGGCAGATAGAGGGGATTTAATTTCTCTGCTGTAGCTGTCAGCTGGCTTCTCCATGAGACACGCAGTTCGCTGGCTTCTTACCGTGCCTTCTGATATCTGCAGTAAATGACATGGGCATCTAAAGGAGTAGATTTTGAGAGCTTCTAGCTCAGTGGCAGTACTAGTTTAGCACTTCACATTGCTGCGACTGCCTCCTTGTTTTGCAAACTCAACTCGTTTTGGACCTAAATTGCAAATTGAGACCCATTTTCTGAAGTTGCTTTTAATGCAGGTGAGTGAAATGATTTGCCTGAGTGATGTATAGAATGTGGTGGGTAGGAGGATGTCCTGTATGGGAGAGACTTAGGGCTTGGAAAAATGCCCTTGGAGAGAAATCTGTTTTTTAAGACTTCCTGATTGACCCTTTGACCAGCCTTGCCCTATTGATGGGGAAAGAGATCTTGAGGGAAATTATAATAGTGATTATTGTACAGTGATTATGCAGATCATCTTTAGGTGATTGTAGATTTAAAAAAAGGGGGTGGGGTGGAAGAAACGCTCCCTGTGGCACCATGTGGATGTGTGGGAGCAGAACTGCTGTCTCTTCTGCTCAGCCTCTGCACCTGAACTGGCAGCGTGTCTGCCAGTGGTGGTAAGCTCATGTTTCTTCTTTGTGCCAAGCTGGGAAGAGATTGGCATGTTCTCAACTGCTGCATTTTCTAAGTATTTGGTGATAGCAGAGGGATGACATGACTTGGCTTCTACAGCAAGCTGTTGACAACTGTTTCTGTTTCTCCTCTCCCATTCTCCCTTTCTTGTTGGCTTTGTTTTACCACTTGGGTTTTGAGTCTTGATCTTCCTTTTTGTGTGTTTTCACAAGTGATTTGCTTCGCTGTTTCCTCTCTTGTCTTATTCCTAGCGTAGAGTCAGCTGTCTAGCCCTGCTCTCTGAGGTCTCCGAGACAAGTAAGTCAGTGTCATCTCTGCTGAAAGAGAAGGGTGTTTTTCTGTCTGTTCCTGTTGCTTAATGTAGAACAGCTCTGGTCCTGGTCAGGCCCCTGAAACAGCAGAGAACTATCCCAGTAAAAAACTGGATTGCGTTAGTCTTTAGTGGATTCAGTTTGTTACAGCGAAGGGAGTGAGGGGCTCAAAAACTGGTGGGAAAGGGAGGGTGCAACTTTGTAGCTGAGGGGGTGGTTAGGGAGGAGTGGGATTTCCAAAGGTTGCAGTTCTCTGTAATATCATCCTTCCCTTCAGTTGCCTTCAGCTCTGTCTCATGGAGCGCAGCTAAAGTTAATTATGGAGGGTTCCTTTTATAGTCAATAACAGAAGCCTCTCCAGAGAATGACCTGTGGTGGGTGGGATGCATGTCCCTCTAGAGATACAAAAGGAGACAGCGTGGACCCAGACATCTGAAAAACAGTTTCGTAAAATTAGGTGAAACAGTCTTGGCAATATCATTCTTCTGCCTCCCCCTTCTCCGTTCTGGATCTAGCTTTTGTTTCATGACATTTGAATTGAGCAGATGCTTTCTCTTGGAGGCTCCCTTTCTTGGCATTAGCTTCTGAACTGTGTTGAGACCTCCAGGAAGCATTCTGCTCTGTGCTTTGCAAGTGGACTCCTCTGTGAATCTCTGACACACTTAGTCTGTCCTAAGCATGTATATAAACTAGTTTAAAGAAGAAATGAACAAAACAAACCGAAAGGGTCTTAAACTGGTCAAAATTGGGTGGATTTTTCTTTCCTAAGGGACAATTTCTGTTACATTTTGGAAAGAAAATTTGATAGAACAGGTAGAGAGTCTTTAAAAATTCTGCTTCAAAGGGAGTTGAATTGTTTCAAGGTTTGGATTTCCCAAAGTTGAATTATGGCAAACATTGTTTTCTTGGTGTCATTTCTGGTAATGACAGGATAGGGAAGTTCTGTACAAAATACTGATAATGATAAAGTGAAGCATGGCATGACTGGCTGGGTAGATGAGGGGAGAGCAGTGGACGTTGTCTACCTTGACTTCAGCAAGGCTTTTGACATAGTCTCCCATAACATCCTCATAGGTAAGCTTGGGAAGTGTGGGTTAGATGAGTGGACAGTGAGGTGGATTGAGAACTGGCTGAATGGCAGAGCTCAGAGGGTTGATTAGTGGCACAGAGTCTAGTTGGAGGCCTGTAGTGAGTGGTGTTCCCCAGGGGTCAGTACTGGGTCCAGTCTTGTTCAGCATATTCCTTGGTGACCTGGATGAGGGGACAGAGTGTACCTTCAGCAAGTTTGCTGATGACACAAAACTGGGAGGGGTGGCTGACACACCAGAAGGCTGTGCCACCATTCAGCGAGACCTGGACAGGCTAGAGAGTTGGGCGGAGAGGAACCTAACGAATTTCAACAAAGGCAAGTGGAGGGTCCTGCACCTAGGAAGGAATAACCCCATACACCAGTACAGGTTAGGGACTGACCTGCTAAAAAGCAGCTCTGTGGAGAAGGACCTGGGGGTGCTGGTGGACAACAGGATGACTATGAGGCAGCGAGGTGCCCTTGTGGACAAGAAGGCCAGTGGCATCCTGGGGTGCATTAAAAAGAGTGTGGCCAGTAGGTCGAGGGAGGTCATCCTCCCCCTCTACTCTGCCCTGGTGAGGCCACATCTGGAGTACTGTGTCCAGTTCTGGGCTCCCCAATTCAAGCAAGACAAGGAACTACTGGAGAGAGTCCAGTGGAGGGCTATGAAGGTGATCAAGGGACTGGAGCATCTCTCTTATGAGGAAAGGCTGAGAGACCTGGGTCTGTTTTAGCAGTCAGAAGACTGAGAGGGGATCTTGTCAATCTAAAGGGTGAGTGTCAAGAAGATGGGGCCAGACTCTTTTCAGTGGTGACAAGGGGCAGCGTGCACAAACTTGAACATAGGAAATTCCATCTCAACATGAGGAAAAACTTCATTACTTTGAAGGTAACAGATCACTGGAACAGGCTGCCCAGAGAGGCTGTGGAGTCTCCTTCTCTGGACATATCCAAAACCTGCCTGTGTGTGTTCCTGTCCAACCTGCTGTAGGTGAACCTGCTTTAGCAGGGTGGTTGGACTAGATGATCTCTGAAGGTCCCTTCCAACCTCTACCATTCTATGTGATTCTATGAGGCACATGCACTACATGAAAAATACTAATCCAAATGTTTGCAGTTTAGGAAGATTTAAGAAAAAATAAAAGATCCGATAATGGAAAGTGTTAGCATTGACAAGGCTACCAGGTCCTGGTCCTGCAGACTGCTGATCTGGAGTAAAGCCTGTTAGATATTTACTAGTGTCTCTTGAAGAGACTTGAACTGTTGGGGTGATGTTGCACTGCAGTGCTCAGCCCTTCACATAGGGTCTTTGTGGTTTTGCTTCGCTACCGAACGTCCTGAAGTTGGACTGAATTCCACATAATTGCTGCCTGTAATTGCTCTGAAGTTTGAGTCTGTTCTTAGTAGTAGTTAGGGCAGGTCTCATCAAGGAGCGTCCTCACTGCCTACTGAATACTAATAGTTTTTCTAGATAAATTACCCAAGTGAAATAATTATATTTTCATGGTAGTGTCTGCCCTCAGGTAACTGTGGTGATGCTTGAAGTGAGGTACATTGAGGTTTGTTTGAAATAATTCTGATTTTAATATGAAGACAATTTTTTCATCTCTGTACGTTTCTTTTGCTTCTGTAGAATATGGAGGCTTTATAGTCCTAGAGAAGAGGCCTTAGGTGCCCTTCCTACAAGTTAATGAAGGACATGAAATTCCCCTCACAACATGAAACTCTCTCCTCCTTTGTTTTCCTGCCTTTTTAAAACAGTCTCTCCAAGGGAATTTATGCAAGCAGACGCAGCCTGCCTTTTGAGGCAGTGAGCTGTGGCTTGTTTGACAGTTGGAGAACTTCTTGCTTGAGCAGCTTGCAGAGAGCACAGTTGCTCACCTGCTGTCTTGGCTTGAAAAAGATTTGGACAGAATACCTTAGCCAATAGTTGAGGTGGCAGGAGGCAGTGTTGTGTTGGAAGCTACAATGGCTTTACATAGGACTGTGTAGGTTAAATTGTTCGGAAAGCACTGGGACCATGGAGTTTAGGGTGATGAGTTGCCATGAAGCCGAACTTGCATTGCTTTGGTACGATCCAGACGTTGTGGCTTTATTTGAAGCATGTTGTAGTAACGCCATTTTAAAAAATGGCTTGAAGTTAGAGATTATGGTGTGAATGTCTGTTTGGAAGGAACTGCTTTTACAGTTAGTAAAAGATACTGTGGAAGATACTGCTGCATGCTTTAAGAGCAATCTTAGCTGGATTTATTGTCTGGATACCCTAAAGCTAATTATGCTGCAGGACACTAAACATGAGGAGTATGTATTGTACAGGTATTGCTTTATCAGGTGTGTGGTATTGGGCAACATGCTAATCTTTGTACAAAATAAGGCGGGCTATTCTAGAAACCTTGCAAAGACTTGTGCAAAACGAATTTGGCTTGACAGACTGATTGTACGAATTAAATGTTTTCAGTCTGTTCTTAAATGAGAAGTGCTTTTTAATAGTTGTTCTATGGATCAGATTTGTCTTAAAACTGTATGTTTGCTTTAAGAGCTACTGTTCTTACTTCTAAGAGGTTGAAAAGCATACTCACTTGGAATTGTTTGCTAGGAGCTGTGATCTGTTGGAAAACTCCAGTATTGTCCGAACTTCTTTGTTAACTTTGCATTGTGTTAATTGCAGTGTATCTGAAACGGTTTCTCACCTGTAGAAGAGCTTAATTTTTTTTTTTTTTTTTGGAATGCAAGTCATCTTCCTGATGTTGTCTTCCATAAATATAACACACTTGAGGCACCAGCTTTTTGAGAGAACTTTGGTGGAGATTTTTAAGTAAACCCACTTTGTTGGAACCACATCTTTGTTTTCTAAATGCTTCTGGAGCATCCTATTGGAAAGATTTGCTTAACTTTTCAATTTGCTTCTAGAACGGCACATTTTACTACATTATATTTTCTTTTATTTCATCCTGCTTGCAGCATCTGGTGTCACTTGTTTTTCATATGAGAGGAAACAGCAAGACTTTGGAAAGCAATCGGAGTTTGCAAACATTTGTTGATTGGGAAAGAGGAGGATACACCTTCCAGGAGAGATTTGGATTAGCCGGAGATGCATAAAATACAGTACAGAAAATGAGCATTATCATCACCGTTCCAGATGCTGGGAACAAACGTGGTATGTACATGGAAGCTTTTGTGCTTCTGAACAGGTATCGACAGTGCTTTAGCTATTGTGTTTCCTAAGAGCAAAGTCTTGCTGTAATTGCTTTCTCTGTCACGTTGCTCTGCGTTGTTGCAGTCCTAATCTGGATTAAAAACTGCGGCAGTTGACCCCTGCTCCAAGAGCAATCCCGCAGTGCACAAACAGCTCTCGGTGACAGCTTGGTGGCTTCAGAGCACTTTCACTGTTTCCCATTCTCATGCAAGGGGGAAGCCTTTGCTTTTATTTGATCAGTTTAAGACACTATCTGCACTAGGTTTTTAGAGGCATGATAGAGCGCGGTACCTGGTAACCTCTTACCTTTAGGTCATAGGCTGTATTTTTGGGTGTGGTTAGCCACACGGGAAATCTCTCACCTCTTTTGGAGCTAAATTAGGTATAAGTAGCCATTATGTGCCTTTGCTTTAAGAAGCATGGGAAATGAGAGGGCATCACCTCGGGCACTGCGTGATGTGTGATGCCTGCTTTTGCCGTGTGCAGAGCACCTTGGTGGATCGTTTTGTGTGTGTTCAACTCCTCTGAGGCTGGATCTTTATGATTGCTGTCCTAGTTACTGCTTTTAATGCATGACCCCTTATTTTTCTATCTCTTTTATTCAGTTGGGCATTTTATTTTGCATTGGCATTTTCTATGTTAATATACCACTACATTTTGCAGACTTCATCTCTTGTAGAAGTTAGGTTTTCGGTGCAGTATGACTCTGCAAATAACAGGATGTCTGCTCTGATCTCATAGCTAAAAGGTAGAGGTCTTAAGACTGGTGTCACTCACATCAGTGACCTCAGCAGGAGTTTCACGTGTTTTTTTGGGGGTTGCTGTAATGGAGATCACAATCTGAAAAGGTTTTCTATGTGCTCTGACTTGGGCTTGTTCCGAGAGTTGCGCTAAATGCCAGAGTGTTACAGCCATTTATGCCTTTACAGTGACGTCTGTGATGAATTGTGTTTCTGAGGATGCATAGCTCGATGTGGTTTGGTTGGTATCCTTTCTTAGTGATATGTAAATAACAGTTTAAGTGCTTCCCTGTAGGGGTTTCAGTTGCACTAGAAGCCTCATCCTTAACTCGGCATACTTAACTTCGATGCAGCTGAGAAAATCAGGAACCTCCTGCAGAAGTCCCATTAGTATCAACTGTCTCAACTCCACAGTATCAACTGTCAAGATGGATCAGTATAGTAATCCATAACTTGTTCTTCTAGACTGAGGCTGATTTTTGTGGTATTTAAATAGCAAAGATTAAGGGGGGGAACCCCACATGTTAATATACCACATGAAATTTTTATAACAAAGTGTTATTGCTGTTCTGTGCCATAAGCTCAACATACTGTTATAGTGATATATAGAGCTGTTTCTTCTGCTAGTCTTCTTGCTGTCATTTAAACCTAGACAATTACTAGCTAATTTTGAAGTGGTGGGAAGTTCTCATCAGTGTTTAAGTGGTGCATTTAGTGATATTAGCATTACAGTGTTTGCATCTCTCAATGGTGAATATGCTTTGTTGCACATCTGCTGCTGTAGCTGTTGGCTGCCCTTGTGAAGGGAAATCCCGATAGTCCACAGTCTTAGATGCAGTCCTGTCACTTCTCTGGTGTCGGATCTACAGACTGTGCAGTTGCTGAGTGAGTTGTTTCAGTGAGCTGATCTTATGGAAAACCAAGGTGGAAGAGTTTTCTGTAGCTGAACTGACTCACCCCTTGATTACCCTGTGGCCAGATGTCACACTGGGGAGGTCTGTGGGGCACATCCGTGGGCAGTGTTGAGGCAGCATTGCCCCTGTGGGTAACAGGGTGCAGTTGCACTGACCCAGGTAAAATGTTTTCTTAAATTTCTGGCAGGTGATTTCTGTCACTATAATATTTCTGCATATTCCAGTATTGACTATTCAATTGCTTAACTCGGCTTTTAAATCCTGTATTGGTTGTAAAACGAAGTCTGATGCATGGTTTTGAGCATTTGGGGAATAAGGCCTAATTATTGTTGCTTAAGCAGCGTTTTACAGAGGGGTTTTCTGTAGTGACTAAGTTAGTGTAACAAACTTTTTTTTTTGGCCTAACTTGGCTTTGGAGATAAAAAATGTAGGAGTAGTTCTACTGTCTTTAATGACATATGTTAGTTAGCATCCTATGTCACTAAGTTCTGTGGCTAAATTATGCATTTTATAAAAACTTCCTATTGTTTGTTCAGCTGCTGCAGCTGGTGGTGGTGGGTAACTTTGTTCTTACGTTACGGATCTTCTTTGTGCTATATGTGACTTCATACAGCAGTAGTATACTTTGTTACATCCCATCTCTTTCCAAGATGAACACTTCTAGTTTATTTATTCTTCCCTTATATGAGAATCACTGCATTAATTTAGTTGGTTTAAACAGCATACATCTCTGTACCCTTTCTTGTTTTATAGTATTGTGGTGGACCAGAGCTGTACTTAAATTACAGAGATACTACGGAAATAATAAAAGCCATCTGTTTGTTGCCTCTGTCTTTTCTAATTTTCCAGTATGGTTTCTCTTCATGACTTGGCTGATCCTTGATCTGAAGTTGTTAGCTGACTGTTGTCTTTTACTTGTCAGTGGAAACAGCTAATTTAGAACTCATTTTTATGTGAGTATAATGACGGGGTTTGGGTTTTTTATTAGTTTGCCCGAGGGCAGGTTTTGCATTTGTTAGCACTGGATTTCACTTGCCACTTTAACATTTGGTCATCCACAAGATCGTATGGTAGCTGTTTGTTGTGAGTTCAAGTTTTGACTACCTTGAATGATTTTGTACCCTCAACAAAGAAAGTTCGCTCTTCATGCCTTTTGTAAAATTGCATGTACATTGTGTTGAGTAGTGTAAGTCAGATCCTTGTGTGATGCTTTTGATACTCCATAGTGAAAACCAATAGTTTGTATACAGCTGTTGTTTCTTACTTCTTGAGCACTTCTGAATTTCAAGAGGAGTCTCCTAGCTTATATTATGTTTAAAACAAAAACGACCCTTGATGAGGTGTCTTTTCAAAGGATATTTGGATATGTTGTGTTAACTGGACTACCCTGTGTTTATGGCTAATTGCTTCAAGGAGCATAGATGCAATTTTGGAAAGATTACTTCCTTCTACCAAAGCGATGTTAATTCTTTTATATTTCCATATTTATGCAAACCCCACCAACTCTGTTCTTTGTTATAGCTTTTATCAATTTACCAGGCTTAGGCATTTGATTTACTGGTCTGTAGTTCTCTGGATCTCTTACCTTCTTTCCTTCCTTGATCTTTAAAGGCTTGCTTTGTGTTTGCTGCCTTCCATTCCTCTGCTACTGAGGCTGTGCCAAGTACTATGTTGAACGCTATAGTTAGAATTTCAATTTAGTATCTGAGTTCTTTGAACTGACAGGTATCGTGTAGTCCTGGCAAATCACAAAGGTCTTGTGCTTGGTCACTCTCTCTGACTATTCTGTGAGTTGCAGCATTGAGATGAATTGTATTTATAGCAATGCCCAGGAGAAATGCTTTATTTACAGGAAATGGAATAGTCTGCCATTTCAAAACTTAACAGAAGTTATTACTAGTTAAGGAAGGAATGGAGTCCATGTGAGTTACAGATAAACGTATTGGCTCTTCTGTTGACAGAAGAGATGAGTATCTGAGGTTGATAGGGTCTCAGTAATGGGTGGCGTGGAGAAGGTTGTTTTCTGTTTCTCTTTGTCAGGTGCTAAGGGCTACTCAGAAGAAGCAAGCAATTGACAAGATCATAACAAATGAAAGGAAGTGATTCTTCACACTGTAACTGAACTGTGCAAATAATTTCAATGGGTTTCTGTAGAAGTTCAAATTACGTGGATTGCAGAAGTGACTAGAGAAGTCTAAAAAAATCCATTTAAGGCTTTTAAATGCAGATAGTGAGTGAGACACAAACTGTTGGAAGAACATCTTGCTTAAGTATTACTGTGTAATATTTGCCTTTCTATATTCTTCCTTATTGGCAGCTCTTAGATGCAAGTTTTGGGACTGGATAGGCTGTCATCAGTTTTTAAGTGCTTGTCCTGATTCCATAGAGGGCATCCCTAGATGCTGCTTGGAGGAATGTATGGCCCTCTGCTAGAAATTCTTGTTTTCAGGAGGAGCTGCTTTAACTCCTGGGTTCTGCTGCATGAGCAGCAGTTACGTTAGCAAAAGAGCTCACACTGAGACAATCTTTGCCAGTCACTGAACTGTTGTTAACTCGTAAAAGCACATGGTAGCATACCCGAGTCTTCATCAGAAGGTCCCAAGCTCTGGTGCTTGTGGACAGATAGATTCCTGACTTCACAGGGCATCACCTACCACAGACATGGACTCCTTGGCATTGGCTGGCTGCCTAGAGGGAGTGGGAACAGGGTATCACCATATGAGTACCATTGATCAGATGGTAGCCAAAGCTTGCTCATTCCATGTCTGCTGTGGAAACCCAGGACCTGCCTTCTGGATCAGGATGCCAGATCAGGGCCCAGGCAGTGCTGGGGAAGTAGTATGTGTTGCAAGTGAGAGGCTGGATTTAGGACTCTGTTTTGTGAAGGCCGGAGTGTGAGTGGTTCTGTTTTGGAGAGGACATTGAAGTTAGGGCATCTGCAATGGGGAAGGTGATGGCATGAGGCTAGAAGAATCCTGGACTATGGAGATGAGAATATTTAGGAGAAAAGGAGGAATTGAGATAGACCGTTGGGCCTGGTTGCTTATAGTAACACCTTGGCTACCCAAGCCCATCGTACGGCCTATCAGCTGATGAATCAGACTATAAAATTCCTGCAATAGCTAGTTTCTTGGAAAAGTTATCTTTATTTCCTTCAGGTTGTGTCCCCAGACATTATAAATAAGCAGAATTGGTGTGGGTTTCATTTTTGTTGTTGCTTATAACCTGCTAGAGGCCATTTTTTGTTCATATGTGGAATGTGAAAATTTTTATAGATATCCTCGTAAACTCCCAAGTTTTGAATTTCTTGAAGAAACTTATTACTGAACATCAGCATGATGCTGGATGGTTGGGGTGGGGGTGGGGGTGGATTGTAGCTGAGTTGTGTGGGGGTATTTTTCTTTCTCCCCTCCCGGTTTCCCAGCATCTCAAGTGAATCTTCTTCCCTTGACAGAGAAGATGTTTCTCTCCCATGCATTGGTACAGGTGCTAATCTTGTCCAGTACTGAACTGATAGAGCTCGTGAAATTTGCAGCAAACTTCCTGCTTCTTGCTGGATTAATTTTCTGCCAGTTCAGCTGCTAGAACTGGATTACTGTGAGGGTTTAATGAACCCCGGAGTGAAAGGAGTGTGAGGTGGTGTGGGAGAGGGGAGTGTAGGAGATTTCCCTCCAGAAAGTGTGCCCTGGTCTGTGGGCTTGTGAATCCTGAGCGGGAATGGTTTACCTAGACCTGTGCTGTTTGTCTTGCCCCTAGGTGTCTGCCTCACCCTTCAGAGGCTACTGACTCGGCAGGTGCTGAGTGCCCTTAAGTTACAGGCTGTTGCATTAAATTGGCTTCAGGTTTTTTGTCCTCCTTGCCTGAAGATGCTGAGCCCTCCAGCTGCCTTGGTGCTGCTTAGGCAGCTCCACCAGCCCCGCAACAGGAGTGGTCACCAGAGCAGGTGGTGGTAAGGCTCATCCCTGCTTCCTGGATAAAGTCCTGTGCCTGCTCTTTCAAAATGGGTTTTATAAATGATGGAAGATCCTGGATCACATTATTGCAGGTGCCTGGGAGAGAGGGAGAGATCCAGCCCTAGGCTCCTTTTTAGCAGTATCTGTACTTGCTGAAAGCAAAATAAGCTATGAATTCAAAAGGGTTTGCTTGGGAGGAGCCGTAGCTCAGGGGGTGTGCATGCAGTTTTGTGGTCTTCAGTGAACTTTTAAAATGGCAGTAATGAAATGAACTCTGATCTAATTGAAACCTGAAATCTTGGTTTTGGAGGCTTGTTCATTTCTGCTAACTATTTTGGAATTACTTTTTTCCAGTTGGTGATTCTAAATGAAAGCTTCAACAGGCTATATGGAAATTCAGTAAGCCTTTATTCTTAATTTTTGGCACTTCCCACAGTATATTCAGGAAGCAATTGAGATTTCTGATAAATCCCTTCTTACCAGAAGGGTGTAACACTTCGCCCCCTGTTTTTTTCCTTTTTTCTTCCTTGCATTTCTAAGTTATCTTTCTTTTTCCCCCTCCTGCTTTTTTTTCCCCACACATCTAATCATGCTTAGTCAAATTCTGACCCATGCCAGAAATCTCAAAATATCAATTCTCTTTCAATCTTTCTCCTCCAGCTACTAATACATATTTAATGCCACAAGCATTTTCCTGTTTCTTTTGTTAATACATTTATTTTAAAAAGTGTATGTGCACAATGAAATGAGACTCCTAAGCATGCTGATAAGCAGTAGGGGAAATAGCATGTTTGAGGTCAGTGGGGCTGTTTTTGTGGCTCATGCTTTGCCTGTAGTTCATTCTCCATTGATGCTGAATCTGTGCATCATCTGATCACTTGGCTGTATGCATTTCTTCCAGATGAAACGTGAGCATGTGATAGCATTTAAGTTGTGGTTAGAGCATGTGGTAGTGTAGTAAAACAGCCAGCAAGCTATTTTAAGAGGGCAGATGATAACCTCATGTAGAACAAAATCTTCTGCAGTAAGATGACTCCTTCCCCCAGCCCCCAGCTCTTACTCTCTGACATGCTCTGGGGTGTGTCTGTGTCTATGAATACTGCTGCTTTAAGACAAAAGGTCTCTCTCAGCGGTCTTACTATGTGTCTGTGATGCTTTGATTTGATGGCAGTGACTTAAACTAGTGTTTAGCTACTGTTTTCCCAGTTTTGCAAATGGAGAGCTGGATTGCGGGTAACACTACCTATTTTGGACCCAGGGAAGTTGTTCTCCCTATTCTTCTTTTTTCAAATTTTTCATGATATAAATTAATTCCAATTTTTGCTCCATTATATAGGCCTCTTCTCCTCACTCCAAGTAGCATGGCTTTTGAAACTAAGATGATACTTCAGAAGTTAGTTTAGAAATGTTGGCAGAACATGTATCTAGACAGAAGGCATCTGAAATCAGTTATGGCAAGCCATCCTTCCTGTGTTTTTTAGGTAAGAGTACGGAGATGTTCACAGTTTAGTTGATGTGTACTTCTTCATTTTAGAAAATAAATCTAAAATTCAAGTTATCCTAAAAGGAGACATCTCCCTTCCTGATGTTTGAAACCTAGTTGCAAGTTTTCTGAATATATCAACTCCCTCTTCCTTGGGAACTGGTTTATTCTGAGCCTTAAATTAATTGTGTCACTACTGATTTCAGCCACTGGCAAACAGCAAGTTTGTAAACCCTTACACAGAGATGATGTGGTTCTGATTGTTCATATTCAGGGTCTGCTTTCAGACCCTGGCCAGGCCGATTGGGCAAACTGTTTTGGTAATCTTAAGTGACTGTCATTGTTGCTGACCTGTCATCTTGATATCTGCTGTGACTACGTGTGATCTGCTTGAGGTCAGCCTTCATTTTCAGTGCTCTTGATATTTTCAGCTGGCATGAAGTGTTGGTCCATTGTTTGTGCAGAGTCATTTTTTGCATTGTTATTCCGTTAAGGCTTTTTCCTAACTTGTTTATTTCTAACTTATTATTGGGGGGAAAGAAGTCAGGAAGAAATTGTAGATGTATGAAAATGATGGTGCCATTATGTATGTTTATACTTTAAGATGGGAAACAGTTTGCCGATTCCATTACAGTAACTTTACTTGCAAGTATGACATTTATCTGTAAATTATGGAGGAGACAGTGGATATCTGCCTGTGAACTTTACCTAGTACTTCAGGGCATGATAGACATTCTCTAAACTGGAGCTCAAGAAGGCTTGTATTCTCCATGCTGCTCTGTTGTGGTGGTGTTGAATGGAGTTGGTAGAAGGATAGGTGCCCAACAGGGACTGAAGTAGCAGCAGCTGTGGGATGAAGGAGTAGCTTCCCAAAACCAGGATCTACTACTGTGATTTTAAAAAGAAGAAAAAAAAAAAGTGCAGCCACTTGAGTGACCAGCCACTCCTGTTACTTGCAGTTGTTCACATCTAACAAGGATCGTAGTCTTGCAAATGTGACCAGTTGATACTGTTAACAAACATCAATGTGAATTTGGAAGACCAGAATCTACCATTTCTTTTTTTGTAATTGCAAGTTGTTGACAAAGTAATTCAAACTAATCATCAGCACCTGTCTTATAGAAGGGCCTAAAAAGTGACTTCACAGGCTTTCTCCTGCTACATTGATCTTTAATGAACTATTCATACAAGAAGAAACTGGTTTCATTAAGTATAAGCATCTGTTCTCAGAGGCACAATCCTAGAATAGATGCTAGTATTGTTCATGTGGGGGGGAAAGCCGGACCTAGAAGCTGCTTTCCTTCTCTGCAGCCTGTTTCTTTTGGGAAAGTCTCCTGGTAGTTCTGTGGGGTTTGCTACTGTTTGCTTTTTTCCTCTAAAATTTGGGCCAGCCTTTTTATAAGCTGTGGCACTGTATCCAATCTTCATGGCAGTTTTGGCTTCTAGTCCACTCACACCCTTTAGTGGTGAGTAAGTTTGTCATCTGTGGTGTCTAAATGATATGTTATGAAAGCAGGAGCCTTCTTTTTAGTAAAAGGTTACTGACACATTGCAAATTTTCTGTAATATCTATGCTGATAAGCACTGCAGAAGTATATGTGTTTTTTTCATCACAGGGTCAGATGACACAATTGCTTTCAGGAAGAAAAATACTTTGTGACACTCTTGAGAAACTTCTTGCTGGTTTCTTGTGAGGCAGTTCTGACAGTGCAAAGACTTGAGCTTTTGACCTCTGGAGCATTGCTAGGGTACAAGGCTGGCTTAGTACAGCACAGAAGATTAAGTAGAACCCATCAGCAAATTCAGGAAATTACTGTAAGCTGTAGTTAACTGAGCACCTAGTGTTGGTCATCCAAATGTATCGTTGTTCTGTAGAGCAGGCTTCAGCTGAGTACTTCAAGCTGAGTGAAGTGCTTGGGTCTAATTTTTACTCCTTATTCAAATGCCTTTGGTTCTTTCATTCCTAGGAATTGGACCATCAGGAGAAAGAGAAGGTGGAGTTTTCAGTTATTTTCAGAAAGAAAAGCTAGTTGTAGTTCAGTAGGATATGCTTCACCTTTCTCTTGTGGTTTTCCCCAGAACATATGACTGTTTAACCATGTCCTTGTTTATCAGATGCGCCGGCAATCTCTGATGGCTTGTGCACTTATTAACCAAAAATTATTTTTTACCATTTTTATCACTTAGTGCTTATTCTGCTTCATGGCAGAGCTGTATGTATTTATTTCCAAGTGTGTACTTTAGGGTTTTTTTCTCACCTGTGTGTCTTCTTACTTACACACAGTATTCCCTGTGCATTTTGGCCTAGATTTCCACAGCTGTGTTTCCTGATTTATTTTAGGAGAGTAGTTTACATAGTTCTTGTCTGTGTACATCAGAAAGAGAGGTGAGTTTTACTGGGCTGAATCTTCCTTGGGGTATGTTTCTGGCCAAGTTTCCCTGTCGAAGTGCCTCTTCGTTGACACTAGAAGGTGCTTATGCAATTGCTTTGTTTGGGCGAACCACGTAGGTGTAACCTGTTGCGTTGGCAAGTACCCAGGAATCTCAGCTTCAGTGTCCCCATCAAATTTTATCTTCAGTAATTTAATTCCAACAACTTTTATTTTTGCCTGTAGTTCCAGGAGTGTGAGCTTCCTTAAGCCTTAATACTCAATCATACGTTAATGCTGTATGCCACTGAATGTGTCTCTTTCAGTGGCAGCTGGGAATATCACTGTGTGGCATCATCTACAAGATTCAAAACCTACAAAGCAATTTGAAAGTGATTCAGGATGAAGGTGTGATAGATCTAGTTCTTGTTTTGCTGTGCAAGTAGAAATTTGGAGCAGGCTCATGTTTTCTGATGTGCTTATACTAATGTTGGCAGTGCTAACCTTTCTATTTCTATTTTTTAAATTACATCTTGGTTTGCTAGTACTAGAAGTTTATGGTTGAAAATACCAAATTTTATGACTTCCTTACTAAAGAATTCATTTGAGGATGCTAACTTGCTATGTCACATTCTAAAAACAGACAGATTTTGAAAGCTTCAGAAATTGCACAGTTTATCTTCAAAAAGGAACTTAGTTATTTCTTTGTGTAGTTTTTTTTGTGCCATTTTTGCTGAGGCTGGTGAAAAATAAGTTGTATATGTTCAGTTTTGGCAATGTTCAGATGTTGACTTTGAAGCAGTGGCTTAGGTAAAATGTTACGTAGTATTTGAAATCAGTGCTCTGCAGAATCATCAGTGCTTTGATGCAGCTGGTTTGGGGAAAAAATTCTTGGAGCTGGAAAGCTTTAGTACGTCTTCAGGGACTCTAAAACAAGGGGGTTTTTTAACCTTTGTCCTCTTTGGATTTGTATCATAAATGTGTATTTGGATACATGCACACAGATGCAGATGTGCATGCAGACACGCACACTACGAGCTTCCATGCACGTTTTTACTGCTGATTGTGCCTGCTTTTGTTGATAAAATGTTTGTTACATCTTGAAAATATTACCAGTTACAGGAATTAAAGCCATTTAGGTGATATGGTGTTCTTAGTACAATTAAGTTTTTTTACTTCTGAGGAACAGGTTTATATGAGCAGGAAAATTTATTCCGAATCTCTTTTTAACTTTTATATATTCTTTACCACTGAGTTTTAATTTATCTTGTGTTCGCAAATCACACAGAAATCCTGCAGTGCAGGTCTGTTCTCCCAGTTATTTTCAAACTTTTCTTCTTGTCTTAATTTTTGAAACAAAACTTAATTTTTTTATTTTTTTTTTTAGCCCTCCCTTGTGCTGTGCATTACTACATTTGGGCAACATTATGCTTCATGGAGACTTCTAGAACGCTTGCCATCATCTCTTCTTCTCCCCCCCTTCCCTTCCTTTCTCAGTTGTCATAGTTCCCTGCTTTTCTTATCTCTGCTTTTACTGCCGCAGCTTTCAGATGATAATTCACGGCTCGAGGAACAGCTGCTGCATAATAGCTGAATGAGACTCAGCACCACTTACAGCTGACCTAATGTGAGAATAAACAAAGAAATTTGTGCTTTGCATGTGGGCTTACCTATGGGATCTTTTTCCCAGTTTGGGTGTCTTAGGTGTCATCATGGGAAGGTGGGATCTGAATGGCCTCTGTGGCTTCCCCTTGCCAGCTGCCCTAGGGGTAGAAATACGCTGGGGGTGGTGGCGCAATGAAGCGAGGTGTTGGAAATTCTTCATGTTTTTCAAGAAGGTCACTTATTTCTAACTGTGAGTTAGATTTTTTTTTTTTTCTTCTACCACTTGTTTATTCATGCTCCTGTGGCCAAAAGCGCCGCAGCCTGTGCACTAGGAACAGGTGGAGCGACACGTTGTACGTGGTCATGCTGCACTTTGCCAAGCCACCCTGCTCATTTCCTTTCATTTCCTCCGGGTGAGCAAGCCAATGTTCTCATAATCTGTTGCACTAGGGGCCCGAGGCCACCAAGCTGAGCTGGAAAGTGTCCTGCCAGTTTAGTACACGCAGCCTAGGGGTTACAGCTTATTTTGGGGCTGGCTGGCAAGGTTAGCAGCGGCAGCCCTATCTGTGCTGCACAGATGTCTGGCCCGCTCATAAGTCAGCTCCTCAGCTCTGCAGTTTATGGTGCAGTGCTGTAAAGAAAGCTGTCATCTATCTTTGTCAGATGCTTAAAATGTTAATACACAGGTACAGTATTCCCAGTGGATATATTCAAGGCACTAGTCTAGCAAGGAAATATTTATTAAGAAAAACCTTTCTATTTTGCTTTTAACCACTATATGAACTTTTCTTACTATGACTGTTAGATACAGCCTTACTGATGCTCTGGTGATTTAAGGATACGAGCAAGTTAAGATTGGTAGAAGACACATTTGAAGTAAAAGTGTGTGTCCGGAAGCTTGGCTGAATGACCCTTGACTTTTTTCTGTATCCATTTGTAGACCTTGCCTTATCAGGAGAAATACCTTAATTTAAAAATATTTCCTCCATAACTGACTTCTGACTTAATAGGCTAGAAGAGAGGAATAAGATACTATAAAGGATACCTGAGGCCTTGAAACTGACTGATTTGAAGAAAAGAATGCTGCTGCAGGCTTACTGTGTGCCTTAGTCTGCCCTCACCAGGTATATTCTCCATCTTATTTTCTAATTTCCTTTTCCTTTCACTGATTCCGCAATTAATGTTTTTCGGATTGTGGTAGGTACTGGTTGTTGAAGGGATATGAGGGGGGAGCATTGCTCTTAGTTTTATTTCCTTATTGCTATTAGATCGTAAACACGTTTTGAACAGAAGTCTCCATCAACTGAGGGTTAGTGGTTTAGATGACTTAAAATTACCTGAATATATTACCATGGCCATTTTGAATGTGTTGGAGTTTAATCATACGCATGCAGAGGCCAGTCTTGTTTTAAAATGAGAGGATGGATTTGGTGGTTGAACAACTAGTACGTGGATGAAATGGATCTCTAAGGCATTTCGTCTGGTGTTTAAGAAATGTCAGTGATGGAAAAATCAATAGGGCTCATATGAAATGAATTTTAAAACTGGCTAATTAGTACGTTTTAATACAATTACAAATGTGGAATGGCCATCCAATGTACACCTTGCTATAGGGGATTTGCTGCCATTGGTACTCAGCTGTGTTTTTTAACATTTCATTAGTGACCTGGAAGAGGTCATAAAATTGTTATCAATTAAGTTTGCAGTCAACTGAAATCCTACGGCCAAGAAATGCGAGCATAGTTATGGAAAGCCAGGCTTGTATCTTGGGAATTTGTGGGGGGTGTGGATAGGGAAGCCAGAATCTGTGGGTCAGGGTGGGCAATCAGCCGACTTCGGCAGTCGGTATCCTGTGACTGGAAGGGCCAGCTCTTGAGTGTGTGTGTAGTGTTACAGGTCACGTAAGACCCCTTGCTATTAGGCAGTTTGTTCTGGTCTGCTTCTAGAATACAGTATCTGCCTGGGGTATTGATGTGTCAGGTGTTGAAATCCAGGAGAGAACAGAAGAATGTGAGAAAGATGACACAGGAAAACAGGCAGATAGTAGGCATACAGGGATGAGCCTGCTAAGTTTGAAGTTCATTGATTCCCACCTAACTACTTATAAATTGCAAAGCGTTTCTAGTGTAAGGCTCCTAATATAGTCCTGATCTGTCTTTGTTTAGCAAGTGTGCGTTATGTTAATGCTCATATAAGACATATCTGCATGTGATCAATTCTCTGGCATTTAAAAACAAAGGCATTTTATTTAAATAGTTTGTTCAAAAGATTCGGCTTGGCTGGGTCCTCATCTGATGTGATTTATGACAGCTTTGTACTTGCATCCTGACTAATGTTTTATCTGACTGTCTTAGTGGAAGATAAGAATTGGATGAACAAGAGGGGAAACTTCATCACAGGTGGAGTCTCTGCACAGTTAAAAATGTTGTTTGCCTGGAAAGCAAGGGCATATTAGGAATATTTTTCCATAAAGCCTTGTTTAATGTCCATATATGCCTGTCATGTAATGTTTAAAAGACAAATCTCAGTATTTCCAAGGTAATATGTTTCTAAGTGTTTGCATTTTTAGGTTTTAAGAGCTGTTGTAAGCATGTGCAAGTTTGAATTAATGTTGTGCTTCTGACATGACTTGAGAAGTGCGTTATGCTAGTATAGAAGATAATTTAGCATGCGGATCTTGTAGTGTGGTAATAGTTTGCAATATAAAAATAACTTTGCTTAATACTTGGATCTCAAAATTCAGCCTTGATTCTTGCAGTTGCAGAATTGGGGGTGTTGTATGGGGGGAATGTTTGTCATCCAGTGACACTAAAATAGGGAAGTTACTGAATGACTCTTTCTTACATCAAGAAACAATGTTTTAAAGAGTTGGTTCTCACAGCTGATCGGTGTGTAAATACCAGAGTGAAGATGGTAGTCCACATGCAAGTCGGACTTCTCTTGAAACTTGGAGCAGACTGTTTTCTCTGACAATCCCATGGAAACTCCTCTTAAAGCATCTTGATGCTTTTACTCATGTCAGAGTTTTCAAATATATTGTGAAATGAGAAAACCTCCACTAAAATAGAAGAAGGGTGTGAGTGTTTGGTGGTTTTTTTTGTTGTGTGGGGTTTTTTGGTTTGTTTTTTTGAAACAAGGCTTTTATAATCAAGTTGTTGAGTTCATAATGAATTAGCCTCAAAACTCTAGAGCACCTAAGTTTTTTTCCTCACTTATCTCTCTAGGTTAGCTTATTCTTAAACATCTGTTACATTAGGAGAAAATCTGTCTGGAGGGTGCTGTGTCCACCTCCCCCTCTATCAAATGCTACTAATGAACATACTGGCCATGAGCGTGCTGAGAGTGGCTTCCTGTCAGAATTGCTTTGTGTAAAATCGCAAGGAAGCAAATGTTTCTCGTATCCTCCCATTGTTTTGTTTCCTGTAAAGCAGCAGACTGGATGTGTGTCCTGGATACAGGCTTTTTTATGGCACTATATGTGTTGGGATGATCCAATCAAATCATTCTTGGTATCCCCTATAGTCTCGGCATAGCAGGAAGCAAGGCTTCCTTGCATCCTGTTGTTCTCCAGCTAGCCTGACTTTGGAGAGCTCTTGGCTCTAGTGGAATCCAGAATGAAGGTGAGCTTAAAGTGGATTTAGGATTTTTTATTTATTTTTGTAAGTTTAAGCTATACTTTCTAACCTTTTTCTTAAACATTCCTTTTTTTTTTTTTTTTAAAAAAAAATTCCATCTCCTCTGTAGTACCTTTCTGATCCAGTTCTGGTGTCTACACAAGCACCCATGTCTCTTGTATTTCCTTTTTTTGCGATCAGAGCCATTATTTTGTGATTCTGTTCATACTTTTCGTTTGCTTGTTTAAAAGCTACCACGATAAGCATATAGCTAACACTGAAAATTTTACACTCATGATGCTTTCTTGTTTTGTTACAGCTTAATTTCCATCCCCCCCACCCCCTCCCAATTTGAGCAGTGGTTAAGCTATCTCCTATCTGGTTTTGCTTTTATGAAATCTGCTGTCAACCTTATTGGTATCTGTTTCTCACCTCTATTATAAATTATGCTATTAATAAAACTTAACATATCTTTAGTCTCTGTGTAAAATCAGGTAATTCCTTATTTGCTTAATGTCTTTTGCTATGCACGTGGTTTTTATATACTTCCTCATGTTTCAGGAAAAAACGCTACAAAATTCACACGTAGGCAATTCCCTGGTCCCAGTCCTTACAGCTTCAAATAAATAAGAGTAGTATTTAAATTTTCTGTAGCACAGTGAAACTTGGTGAAATAGTTATTTGACGTATTCTATGTGACTAATAACTTCTTGGAGTATATTAGTGTTCGCCTCTGTTTGATTTTTGCATCTGTTTTGTGGCATTGCTCTTCTGAGATGTATACATACTACCTGAGCTTGAGAGATGCCAGCACCTGTGTAGCTGAAGTAGAACTGCTGCTCACTGGGACTAGAGGTGATCCTCAGTCTGAGGGGACAACAATGTGCCTGTTAATATATGCAAGTACCTCAAATGCTGTAAATGCTTTAGGAGATTTTTTTTCTTACTTAATAATACTGTCATTAAATGTTTCTCAAATCTGCTCTGCCTTGGTTAGTAGATCATATAACCCATCACAACTGGTCTGGCAGTCCCTTCTGTGGTTACTTTAAGTAGCTTTCATGAAAATTTTTACTTCTCTTGGATTTAACCAGCCTCTCTGTTTCTCTTTCCAACCTCTCTTTGTCCCTTCCTCTCTTCTCCCTTGGGAATATGGGGTTTTCCCCTCCTGCCTCTGAAGGCTGTTTTCTGGGGTACAGACTTTCTGATAGTGTCTGTGGGGTGTGCCTGTTATCAGGAAAATAAACAAGTTTTCGTTGACTCTTTTAGATAAAAGCTACTACACTGCGGGAAACTGAATCGCTTTCTGTTTCTTAAATCAGTTGGAACAACTGTAATAGCTGTCTTTTATTGTCCTCTTTCTAGTCTTGCACAAGGGAATACTGTGACTCCTTTCAACCTATGCAGTCTCTATTGCAAGAGCTATTTGAAAATAGCTGTGGATGAGTGTTTCCATTACCTCAGGCAAATATTATGGGTTTCTTTTTTTTTTAATCTCCTCGTTGCCCCCCCCCCC
>VFFE01007673.1:901754-949037 GCA_008921705.1 Burhinus oedicnemus | reverse complement strand
GGGGGTGGGCTGTGTGTCTCTTTCCTGTCTCTGCTTGCTTTCAGAGATTGGGGATAAACTTGGTAGTATAAAACTACCCAGGGATGTTCTGAGAGGCTTTACCATTCTTTCCGTTGTCACAGCTCCAATCAAAACACATGTCTTTTGGGACGCGCTAAAACTATTGGCATGACTTTTTTTTTTTAGGCAGCCACACAGATACATGATTGCAAACTGAAGTTGTGAGGGTAAAACTACATTTTTAAACTTGTTCTTTTTCTTCCAGTTGCATCCTCTTATTTTCTTCCTTGATTTGCTATCTACAGACCATTTTTGCAGAATGCTAGAGATCTGTAATTTTGTTGTCATTTTCAACTAGATTCTCTTAGGCATAGTCACGATGTAAGACTTAGCTTTAACGTTCTTCAGAGGTCTCTCAGGTGCAGCTTATCCTGAAAAACAATTCCTGAAGCCTGTTTTCTCTTGTCTGAGTGTTGTAGCTGTCTATTTCAGCCATGATGACTACCTTGTCCTATCCTTACTCATTTAAAACATTGCTTCAGAGGTCTTGTTTGGATTTCATCAGTTTTGATCTCTTCCAACTCCTGAGACTGAAACCTGGGTCAGCAGTTAGGATCCAGAATGGAATTAGCTTTTAACAGGTATGAGAACCAGAAGTTGCCAGCAACTGAAATTAAGGTTGTTCTTGTTTTTCACCCAGCTTCACTTGGGTGAAGTAACTCACCTAAATAGGAAAGCCAACAAGCTGTGGGGCAGTATCAAGTGCAGTTTAATTCTTGCCAGCCCTTGCAGCCCTGTCCGATTCCTGGGGGCTGAGATGGTCTGCTTCCAGTCCTGGGTTTAAATGTCACTTCTCACAACCAGAAAAATTTTCTCCTAAGCTCTCTTTTTCCCTCCACTATATAGGTATGTTCCCTGGCTACAAGGGCTTCCTCCTTCTGGCATCTGCAACACTTCTTGCACCCTTAGAGCACACTCTCATATGCTCAGTTGCTTCTATGGAAGGGAATATGTGCCCATGCTTTTCTCTTTCTTAGGAAATGAGGTCATTGCTTTGTTTTCTGTGCATTTACTGACTATTACAAAGTTAAAATGACTGACCTGTAGCTCTCTAGCTTTCTCTGTTCTCCTCCTTTTTAAAGACAATTACTATGTTTGGCCTTTTCCAGTACTTTATGGAATTTCAGTTGTCCTCTGTGGTTTCAAACATGAATGTAGCTAGTTCTCTTACTGCCAAATCAGCACAGCAGGTACTGTTTAATTTATGAAAATACTAGTTTTAACCTGCTTTAATGCCTTTGTAGGTATGTGTTTTGAATTATCTGAAGCTGACCTTTTTATAATGAGGATGAGGAGGTGGTAGAAGCAAGCATGACGTATTAAGAGCATCCTGTTGTCTGTTAATAACTCTTCTTCCCTATTGAATTGCAGATCAGCTTTCCCTCTTGATGTATATATGCTATGGAATGTTTTGTTGCTACTACCCTTACGTCCATATTAGTTATATTTCAACTGGTGACTTGACTTTTTCTGGCTACTTTTGCTTCTTTTTGTGTGTTTGAGGTCACCGTAGTATTTTTGATATTTGATCAGGTCAATTTGCATCTACTTTTCCTGCTCTTCCTTTGAGATGCCCCTAATTTTTAAAGGACTTGTCATTCTTCTGAGCCTTTTCTTCTTACATTGTCCCTTGTGGGAATCCTTTTTTTACCCATATTTTTAAGTTTACTGAATTCTTACTTGAAGTTCATTGTTCTTGGTTTGCTGCTTTCCCATTTTGTTTCCTTTTCTTTGTTGTTTCCATGAAATTTGTTACGAACATTTCTATTCTCAACTGATTCTGCTTTGTGGATACTGTTCAAGGTGCGAAAGTTTTTCTGTAATTCTCCTCCCTTCTGTATCAAAGCGCATTGTCACTGCGTCCTGAGGTTGGACTTCCTTTGTTCCACTGTCCTTGTTGAAACAGGAATGTAGTGCCATTTACCACAAAGCTCTGAAGTTATGTGAATGGTTCTGATGTGTGTTCATAAGTTTCATCTGGGTTATATGTATGGGTTGACAGTCTCTGTCGCAGTCCTGTGCCCCTGCTCTTTTTGCTAGTCTTCATTAGACTGGTTGACATTTCTTGAGTTGCTAGTCTTTAACTGTCCATTTTTCTTGACTTCCTGGCAACTTTCTATTCCTCACTTCAAGATTTTCCTAATTCAGAAATGTTTTAAGTACCGTCATGCTTTGAGCAGAAGGTTGAAACACAAAATGCTTTCTTTTTCCTGATGTATTTTAAAACAAGTTAGTGGAACTTGCAAGCTCAAATTCAAAATGTGTTTTCTGTGAGCATTATAATGAATTGATTTAAAAATGATCAGGATAGAATTGTTGAAATACTTATTCTTGATTAAGGTCTCTCTGTGAACAAAATGTTCATCCTGGACATCTAGTTGGTTTTCAAAATACTCTGTAAAATGTACTGGCATCAACAGTATGATGCCACCTTTCTTCTCTCAAATGTGGCTGAAAATACTGCAACTAGCTAGAAATTCTGTACAGGCAACATTGTGTGTTACCATTTTTGATGCATTATTTGGAGAGCTCCTGAGAACTGGTGGGTTTGGTTAAATAAATCCCTTCAGTCTGCTGGAACCTGACTTCTGCGAGCTGGGTAACAGAAGAAAGGAAAGTAGTTCTTTATGCATGTGTGGTTTTGTTTTAATTCTCACAAAATTCATAGACATTAGATGTTCAGATAAATGGATTTTTGTTCTAAATTAAAATATCCTCTAATGTCAGATAACTATGTTTGTAATCTTAGCTTATACAGGTGCTCTGAAGTCAGATATTCAAGGAAAGGAAGAAAGAGCTAGGAGAAGCTGAAAAATGTGGGAGAATATGAGATTACGATATAGAAGTATCTCGCTTTTCTGAGAGGGAATTCCAAATACTGGCTGTGTGAAAGAGTTGCCGTGAAGGAAACGAATGCTCAAATTTGGTGTGCTGCTTAGTAATGGGAACTGCCTTTGTCCACATTGCTTTCTTAAAGATTTTAGAAGAAAAGTAAACTACATTACGTATTTGTGCAAGCAGAATATTTTACACGATCAGGTGTCTCAGAGCAGCTAAAACATCACAAGGCTGTGCCCATGTTTACTACTTTGTAATATGTTTGCTTAGCTATGCTGGAACGATGAGTGTTAGCACAAAATGCTAATGCACGTATGAGGCAAGCTATGAATGGTTGTAGGGCAGATACTGAAATTATTGAGCAAAGCACAGCATTTCGTTTTCTTAGGCTGAACAATGACACTGTAAACTTTAGGGAAATAGATTTGGTTGAGATGGAAAATGGTTTTAATTTTGCTTTTGAGTGTGTGTTAGTATTTCCTCCCCCACTCGCCCTGACCCAAGGGGAAAAGGAGAGTTTGTTTGAAATTGTAGTATTTATGATCAAACTTATAAATAGAAGAAAAAATGCAGTTGTTATTTTCAGGTATGTGCCTACATTGTCAGGATCAAAAAAGATGGTCCATTTCTCTCTCTGTTCCTTCCTGTGCGCATGTTTTCACTTCCCTTCTTAAACCCCGTAACATCTTGCCTTTTCTTTTTAATGTTCTTTGATCACTAGTCAGGAAGTACTTTGAAATAAGAGGACTTTATTTTCATCCTGCGGTACTGTTACACATGACAGAGGGTAAAAGATTTATACTGTGTAAACTTGTTAGATATTTGACAGTGCGGCCTTATTGAGGTGTTATTATTATATGAAACAGAGCAGGGAGGAGTGAAGGTGTAGGTGGAGTCTTGTCACTTAGACTGCTCCGTCTTTCTTGCACAGTAGAGAGATTTAGAGGCTTAGTTTTGACAATTTCCTTGTGATGAAGAGAAGAGGGGTTAGCCAGAATGGGATGCATTTGCTTAGCTGCTGACAGACATTAATCAGATTTTAAAAACATCACATGGTCACTTGCTGGGTTTTATCAAAGTGTAATCCATTTAAATGGTATGAGATTACGCAGAAGGAAATATAGCTTTGAAAAGTGACATTTGATATGTCACAAACGTTATTCTAATTCTTCACAGAAATGAACGTGTCATTACTGTCCTAGCCTCTCTTCTGTTATGCTTTCTTGACAGTTACATTAGTATCAGGCACAGTGCAAATTACATTGTTAATGGTTCTTCTGGTTAGATGCTAAAAAAAAATAAATAAAAAATCGTAGTGTGGGAAAAGGCCAGAATATAGTGGAAGAGTAGAGTATCTCCTGTTCCCATCCTGTGGTGTGTGAGGGAAGGACAGATGAACTTCTAGCTTTTCAAAAAAAGAAGGGGGCGGGGGGAAGAAAAACCCATCAAGAATGCTAGGTTTTCTCTCGCCAGCCGTGTGCACTTTGAGCGGTGTTTTGTTCTCTTGTCAAGCATTACTCTCCAGGCATAAATAGAATAGAGTTTGGGACAAGTCAGCACTACTAGGGAGGAAGCGTTGGTAGTGTCGACGTTGCAGAGTGGAGCATGTTGCAGCAATATCTGAACCAGCTTGAGAACCAGGAACAAGTTTGTCTGCCTTCCTGGTGTTGGCCTTGAACTGATGAGAGACAGAGCTTGCGTGTAGCACTTCACTAATAGGGACCACATAGCTTTTGGTGTCCCAGTTGGCACATCTTTTCTCCCATACTATAGGATGAAATAGCCTGTAGATTGCATCTAGATTACACGTGCTGTAGCCTAGTAGTAGAAACACACGGTGGTGATCTTGCAGCAGTACAGTTGAAATGCTTTAGTAAAGCATGTCCTGAAAGAGTGCTCTGTGGAGTAGCATGAAATAGACTGCATGAAAACAAATATAGTGTAAACTGGAGACATGACAGAAGAGAGCTAGGAGGGGATGTGAGAATGACAAATAATTTGAAGGCAAGTAAAAGAAATACTTGCATATTAAAGAAAATGGAATGAAACAAAACATTGGGAAGGATTGAGTAAATTGTCCTTTTACAGCCACTTAGTAGATGTTTGTAAAGGATAAGAGAACTTCATGTTAGTACTTGGCACCTTATGTACTGCTTAGGGAAAGCTTACAGAAGCAGCTGCTCTATGTTGTTTTGGTTCTACTGAGAATAATTATTTGCTGGAAGAATAATGTTAAGAAGCCTGTGCCAGCTTCTCTCTCCACCCAAAGGTGATCTGTTAAGTGAATTCTATCTAGTTAATCACTAGCCACTAGACACTTCAAAGCATTATCAAGTGTAGCTGGGTGCAACTGAATGTAATGCTTTGATCAGGAAAGAAACCCAGTGGTAACTTACCTCTTGGTTTCAGTCATCAGTCGATATGGTCTCTTCCAGTACTTGAGCAGATGCTTGTTTGCTTTGGATTTGATCTGATACTGTACATGTTTTCATTGTGTTTTCAATGTTAACATAACAGACTTACATTGGCACTGGGAGAATAGTAGGGAGAGGGGAAGAATCTTCCATATAGGAAAACTTGGTGCCTGGCTTGGGTTGCTTTCTCTCTTCCCTTCCAGTGCTTTGAGAAACAGAGCTTATATGTTGGAGTGGGCAAGGTGCGGTTTTACTAATGTTTCAGAAATCTGTGGACCTATAGGACCTTTATATGTTCACAGTATGCTGAATGGGGTGACACCTGCTTGAAATGTTTAATGAATTATGCTGTATGTTTGCAAAAGCACTCTAATGTTCTCTTATGAAGGATATTAAATAACACCTTTGTTTATGCTAAGAAAGTGATTTCTTATGTGCAAGATCAGGATTTTTTTCTGTGTAATGCATTGTGCAATAAGCTAATTGCAACACGACTGTTTCTTATTACTCCTTATGAAGCAAGGCAGTGCTTGGAGGCAGAATACCAGACGTGATAGACAGCTAGGCTGATTTGCTGTGTCTAATTCTGTGTTTCTACAATAGAAATGGCCTTTGCATTTTAAAAGCTGAGTGTTGGTTATGGCTGTTCAGGCAAAATGATTTGAATGCGTGATTCTTTTTTGTGTCCTGTTTTCAAATGTGAATTAGATCGTGTCTCTCTGATGGATAACTGAATCAGCTGAACAGCTGGTAATATAAATGACTTTATATTTCAGCAAAAAAATCTCCCACTTCAGCAGCTTAGGAGAAGGAAAAGTTAGGGGAAGAGATGTATTTTTACACCCTTTAAGATAACAGAGTAGCTGGAAGAAGAGCCAGATTTCTACGACCAGCCAGCTTTCTCCAGATTAAAAAGGGTCAGACATCTGTATTATGAAAAAATTCAGTTATGAGTACCTACCTTTTTCCTTAAATAACTGTAGTTTCTCCTTTCATGCTTTTTGGCACGTGTTTAATAAACCCTTAAGTATTTAGTTAACCTGAAAGTCACTGTAAATGGTAGGATAAGTCAAGAGCTTCCACAGAGAATGAAAGCAAATTACCAAGTTTGTGTAAACAACATAATTTTCATCATTCACTACAAAGAAACAAATTGTAATTGTCCCATAAATAAGTTGCGTTATATATGAATATATAAGTGAGTAGCCATACATACCACATGACTTTAGGTGCTTCTTTCACATTGACAAATCTGCTTGAGTTTATGGTTTTGTTTTAAGGGGATGGGAGGAGTCCTGTCATTTGGACTTACTTGGCTGTATAGCAGAGCACGTATGTATTGTAGGGCTGATGGCTGAGAGCGTCAGTGCTCCCAGCTGAGTAACTGCTGGGGCTCAGGGGTTTTGTGCTGTCTGTCAGCTTATAGCTGATTTGGGGGGTGGGGGGGGGTGGGCAGGGGATATTAACCAAAAGGATTTTACTGTCATCTCAACATGGTAAGGAGAAATGTTTTGCCCATGTTTGGCAGTTTTAAGACCATATTATATTTTTAGAATAGCTTCTTTGAGGAAAGTTCTAGTGCAACACAGAGAAAATCCCCTCAAAGATACCACATGCGTGCTCGCGGGGCCTGAGCTGCTCCTTACAGACTGTCTTAGGTCCAGCCAGCCTGCCCAGCGCTCCTGGCACTGAAGACCAAAGGGTGGCCTGCATCTGGAATCTGTTCTCCTGAAATTGCAACATCCATGGGGCTCCAACTAGGCAGCCTGAAGCACTAGATTATGTAGGATAATCCAGCAGAGGCTGGTACCACATGGACTGTTCTGCTTATGGTGGCGTTTCCCTGGTCAGCTTTGCTGACCGTGGGAATTTCCCATAGCTGGCCCTTAGCTTGGCTGACTAGGCTTCTCCTGGAAAGGCTGGTCTGTATTTGAGACTTCCATAATTTATTCTTAGTGGCCTGAGTGATCAGGTAAACTAGAGTTGAATTATTCATATAGCTTTATTAAAATGCATTTGAAACAGGAGCTTGAGAAGCTTGCTTTTAAAATAAACGTAAAAATTTCAGTAGGTATGTTTTGATGATGCTCTTTGGGGGAGGGGGTTGGGGGTTTTTTGAGTCTGCCATTTTATTGTTTGGATACACATTACTCAAGTGCTTATTTGAGGTTTGCATATTAGACAAGCCTGCTTATTTAAAAAAAAGAAACCAAAACATAATGTCTTAATAAATACAGTCTCACAAGCAGTTTCAGTTGGTTGTATGCAGTGTCAAATGTGACAGGTCAAGAAGAGATGCTGTAAATCTTACTTGCTGTTTTTCCAGCATCCAGCATGATGCTTTTAATTCTCTCCTCTCACCTTTGCTTCTCTGTGATTGACTTAGGGGAATGGTAGAGGTAGGAAGGGAGGCTTTAGGAGTGTGTTTCCTGTGCCTCTCCGTTCTGGAAGTCAGCACCTGGGTAACTCTCAGCCCTGCTGTTTTGATCTTGCAGACTCATGTTGTCTTTCCAGGAAGCGTGTGCATTACTGAGGGGTAAATTTACTAGGGGATTATAGGAAGGATTGCATTCATTGTTACGATGGACTCTGTTCTCAAGTGCATAAGCATTTTTACTTCATTAACAGTAAAATATAATTTGTTTTAAAAGATGATTTTCTGGTATAAGCATCTGGTAAGTCACTCCACTACTTGTTACAGTGTTTTGATTCTCTGTTTCAGCCAGACTGAGTGTAATGTCCCACCTCTGGTATGTTCAGCTTTTACCGAGTTCATTAAATTGATACTAAAACTTAATACTACTTTCGTTTGAAAGTGCGTGTAGTGTTTGGAAATGCCTGTGTTTTTTGGTTTGGGGTTTTTTTTGTTTGTTTGTTTTTGTTTGTTTGTGGGGTTTTTTTAATTGCAGTCTGTGATAACGTTTTGGTTTTTAAAAAACAGTTTTGGAAAAGTTAATTTTATTAACTAACATTTTGGTTCCAGGAAAAAGAATAGGAGCTTTTCTACTTGCCTTCATTGAGGCTAGAGTTTCATTCATTGTGAAACATGTGAACCATTTTGATTCTTTACCAATAATTTCAGGCACAAGTATGTATGTTTCTCAGTGAAGCACTATTTTCACTGTATCTTATGATGGATATTTTAAAGCAGTTTGTTTGACCTCTAGTGTTGAGCTATGAAATTGCACCCCATTGACACAAAAATATCTTACATTTCAGAAAAACCGGTCTCCCCCAAATCAGGTACATTGAAGAGTCCACCTAAAGGCTTTGATACATCTGCAATTAACAAAAGCTATTACAATGTGGTGAGTGATCCTTTTTCCTCCATGTGAACTGTTATATACAGTAGAATGTCATTTAACTAAATGCTCTTATCTGCATAAAAACTTTGGCAGTCTTGTCAGAGCCTTAGTGCCAAAACTAGATAGGGGTTTTAGTGAATTCTCATATAAACAAGATCATTATTATTTCAGTAGAATATCGCACATACGGATTCTTAAGCATGATGCAAAATTATAGTCTAAAGTGAGTGAATAATAGGCATTTCTGTAATATATTATGCTCACTTTATTTGCTTTGCTAGTTGTTAATTTCCATCCCCCAAATATGCAATCAGTCTTTCCCAATCTTTATGAGGTAATGAAATTCTGCTGTGTTAAAATGATGATTAAGAATATTTTTGTCCTTTTGTTGAACAAATGACTGAACATTGTGAATGAATTTGCCTCCTTTTTATTCATGCTTATAAATCAACTCAACTATTTACTTTGGAAACCTCTCCCTTACACTGATGGATAGATTTCACAGCAAAAGTGGTACAGCCAGAGTCAGCCTTTAACACACCCCCCAGGAATTCTTACTCTAGTACTCAGACCTCTTTAGTAGATACATGTAAGAAACATACCAGACTGTCTTTAAATGTGTTGTTGTAACCATTTTCAGAATCCTTTATTTACTAACAGAAGATACTTTGGGAAGCAAAAAGCATATTACAGCTTTTGTTAACCACTGCTCCCTGCTGGTGTAAAACCAAAACACAATGTTTCTTTCCCTTTTCTTTGAAGCAGCTGTCATTGGTTTTCCCTTTTTTTTTTTTTTTTTTTTTGTATCAGTTTTTAGCAGGGATTAATAAAGCATAATTTTATGCTTTCATCTCTTGTGGTCGTGGCATGAGTAACACCAACCACCTGGAAGAACAGAGCTGTTTTGCATATAGTCCCCTCATTGAAAACAATGAAGCAACCTCCTGCTCCTCCCCATGGCTTGCCTGGTGCCTCTCTCAGTAGCTGTAATTCCATGGTAAAGGGAGGGCTGTGAGTCTTTGGCTACTGTATCACACACCTGCTAGTCATGATGGAAAGTACCTATGCAGGCATGCCTGCCTTCAAACTGCAGGGAGTAATGCTTTTGCTGTGGTACGTCCAGCAACAGAGTATCGGGTAGTTTTCCTTTCTATTTTTGTTTTTCACTGTATCTCTTCACAGTCAACTTTTTCAAAGTTGCTGTAGTGTGTTAGTAGCAAATGTGTCTTTTCTATTATTGTTTTGGTGTTAAAACCTGTTTTTCAATACAAGTAAACTGAGGTTTATGCAACAAAGAGAGAATTTAGTTCCTTCACTAGGTAGAAGACTGTTCTTACTTAAGTTTAATCTCTATCTATGATGAATTTTTAATCAAAATAAATTAGCAACTCTCTTGAACACTAGTCCTTTAGATTTGGGTTGATTTTGGGTGTGGGGTGGGTTTTTTTGTAAAGTCAGTGGTAAATGCATACCTCATCTTATATTATTATTTCCCTGATGTTAATATGATGAAAAGTAAGAATTGCAGCTGTTTAGTTTGGGCTTAACTAAAACTCCAGTTTGGTTGTGTCCAAATTGAATCTTGTGGTTGCATGTTTTGCTTTGTAAGAGTAATACAGGCCATTTTGGGGGGTGGTAGTGTACTTCAGTGAAAATAATAGGAAGTGAATGTTTGAATTTGCCTAAAACCGTACTTATGGTGGTTAAGTTATAAAAGGCCATACAGTTTTGAAATATCACCTTTGGCTTGTGTGATTTTTATAATTGTTCCCCGAATAACCTATTATCATAATAATGGAGACTCAAGCTACTATATACTTTGGGAAACAGGTAGCCATATCTGGCTTTTAAAGTAGTTTAATTTAAAAAAAAAAAAAAGGGGAGGGGGGCAAAAGTGGTGACCATCATACCTACTCTTGGAATTAGGTTATTTTTCATCTTGCTCAGACGCAACTTTCTTGGTGCACTAAACTGATGTAGTAAGATTCCCACTGTTTTGACTGCTAGCTATTTATTAACTGTTCCATGATATATTGCATGGCTAGGGGGCATGGAAATGACCAGTTCATAATAATATATATGGTAAATTAGAGCACTGGCCCTAGAATGCTGTTCTTAAATCTTTCTGCAGTGAATTAGGTAATTGTCTTGTTTTCACGTTTTTTCACAGTGTGGCAAATATCCCTGGTTTGTTGGTTTTTTTTTTTTAAGTTTACAATTTTATTCTTTTTGTTTAAAGAATGAGAGCCTGTGCTATAGCAGGCACTTCATTTCAGAGAAGTAAGACTTCAGTGCTGTGCTTAAAACCTAAATTAGACTAGCTGGCATCTAGATTTTCTTGCAGAATACTAAGTTCTTCCGATGGCATTATAACTATAAAATAATGATTTTTTTAATAGTTATTAAATATGTAATGATTTTTACATGTAGATAAGACAAACAGCAAACTCATTAATTGAAGTGAAAACAGTTTAACCTGTGAGTTGAGCTTTTGTTCTGTTTTAATATGTAAGCTTTAGACATGGGACTTGCCTGTGCTAGAAGTCTTATCAGTCTGCAGTGATAACAAAATTGAGCCCATACTAAGGTAAAAACAGAACAGCTCCAAATAAACCTTTGGCAACTGGTAGCTGAAAGGATGTAGCTTGGGTTAAAATCGGTGTTAAAGGCTCTCCTGACAACCAAGCATGATTTGAAGCTAGTACTTGGGGACTGCTTGCTATTTTTAAGTTGTGGCCATCTTCCACCATATGGGTATGTGCTGAGGCCCTGTAAACCTCATGATTATTTATTGCTGTTTTTCCTAGGGAAGGATTTATGCAGGTGCAAGCAGCACCTGTGGGTACATTTGTTGGGCTGCTGACAAGAATGAAAGGGCAGTTCAGAGGAAGTTCAGAAAGCGGTAGGAGAGGCTTTGCTAATCTCCCTTTCTGGGAGAAGGGCTGGGATAGGCTAAGGGAAGGATGTTTAACGTAAAAAGGAGAATGCTTTCGCTGCTTTCCTCTGTTCTTCACCCCCTTGTAAACATGTTATTTATTTTTTTTATGGATTCACAGAGCTCTATCTGAACTTCCTAACACAACCACATACTTTCTAGTCTCAGTGTGCTTTATTAGCTGCACCTTGCACAGAGCACATTTGGTTTATGCCTACATTTTGTCTGACTTGGGAATGCAGGTTAGTAGAGAATCATAGAATAGTTTGGGTTGGAAGGGACTTTTAAAGGTCATCTAGTCCAACCCCCCCCTGCAATAGTCAGATATCTTCAGTTAGAATGGATGGTGCTTACAACGTATTGTTCTCCATAAAATGGTACAAGTCTACAGCACTATGTAATAAGAACCAGCCTCATGATCAAGCATAAAGCATTTTTCATGTAGAAGTAATTTAGTAACCTGTTACTGAAGAAGTGGCCATATTATTGCAGGTTTATTCCCTGAAGACAGAGCAGGCGTTACTCTGAGTTTTATTTTTACTTGTTAATTTAAAACTTTGTGTCCAAAATAAAATTAGGTTATCTCCACTTAGAGGACAATTGCCTTGAGATTAAGTAGCTGTTCTAAAAGCAGGTAAAGAAATGGGCAACTTTCTTTATAGTGTGAGTATTTGCATGACCTCATTTCTCGTTGAAGGGTTTGAGAAGTGATAGAAAATAAGCACTCCTTTCAAGGCCATACTCCTGAAGTTGGGTTAAGAGTTTGCGTTTACTCAAGTTCATAAAAGTTTTTGAGGACCCTTGAGATATGGTATACTTGTGTGGTGCTTTACATTGCCCCTCTCAAGGGCCTGTTTTAAGGGGTTCATCTCTGATTCTCATGATCCAGGAAAATTAGACATTGATCCCTATTTTGCTGAAGTATGTGGTATTTCAGTTGAGTACCATACTACTCCCATAAAATGGGAGTGTGCTACTGGATCATGCCCAAGTGTAGCTGTGAAATCTGCCTTTTCTCCCTCTGATTTGGAAGGTGATCAGCTTCACCTAAGTCACTTAAAATCCATTTTTGGGTGGTAGTTTTTGCCTTGGGGATATAGCTGGTGTTTTGTGTGACAGAATTGTTAACCATGCTTGAATTTTCCATGCCGTGTGATCGAGAGAGCTTGTGCTGTATGAGCTCAGTTGTCTGTGCCTCCCATTCATCAGCGTTGCGGGTTGCAAAAGCTGCCACTTCAATGCTGCTCTTTTGGTACCCAATCTTATCTGTGCAAATGTTGTGGTGGAGTTGTGGAAACAAGGTCTTTGAGGTCTCATGGGGTCTTGCAGCAGCCAGAACGCGCAGAAAGCAGGAAAGGGAAGAAAGGTGATTATTAGAGCATGCGGGTGAGATGGGGATATGAGGAATGCAAGGGTGCTCTGGTGCCAAAATACTGAGTTGCAATACTGACTACTTACCGCTTCAAAGCACAGTCCAAGTATTTAAACCTCATAGCTTCTCCACGAGGTAGGTAAGTCAAGCTGGAAGAATGTGGGATTTCACAGAACTGATATTTTAGAGCTATGTAAGCAAGATTATTTTTTTTAAAAGATATTCAAAGTAAAAGACTGTTATATGCAGTGGAGACTGCACTTGGGGGGGGGGAGGAGGGAAATAGTATGTTTTGGAAAGTTTTTAAAACTATGTGTATATCGAAAGTATTGTGTAACACTGAACTACTAGAATAACATAAAGCAGTATAAATGTATCTAGTACTCTGCGTAGGTTTTGTAGCATGGTTTTATTTACAGCTGCATTGATTTTCCTTTTTCCAGTAATCAGCTGGCTAATTCTAGTTTTTCAGCTTTCCCATTCTTTTTTGTTTTTTTTCCCCCTCCTTTAAGTCTTTTTCTTCCAATCCCATATTCTCCATATTGCAAAGAAAATCCGAAATAAAAATTCAAACCACTGCAGGAAAATAATGGAGTTGTCCAACATGAAACTAGTTTTATTTCAAGCTTTTCGGACAAAGAAAGAAAATAGCAAAGACTGGAAATATTCTTCGAGAAAGTGGAGCAGTGGTGCAGACGTTCAAGATTTCTAGCGAAGTTGTTGATTTTTATCTTTGAATGTCTTTTAATGCTGTTCAGTGCTTCATCAGGACACTGTGGTTTTGTGCTTAGCTTTCAGTCTCCTTTTCTGTATTAATGGCTGTGTAATTACTTTGGGCTGGGAGATTTTTGTAGGAAAAGCCATATTGGAAAAGATTGGTCTTGTGTTTAGTTTTGAACCTCATGGATCCCAAGTACTTTTATATTTAACAATTGACTTTCTTTGTTTTATATTCGTGTAAGAGAATATGGGATTTCATTAGTGCTGTGATCAATGGAAATATTTTCTTTTTTTTTCCTTGGTCTAAGTGGGCAAAGAAACCTTAGCTTTTTTAAAATGTGTGTGCCCATATTGTACTTTATGCTGTAGTTTCCTAGTTAGTAGCCATAACTTCCCCTGTGACATTCTTCTGTCATAGTGTTTAGCAGAGAATGGAGACATTTTAATCTTCAGTTCAGGATTCAGATTTCCAACAAAAGAATGAAGTCAAAAAGTGGTCTCTCTCTCCAAATGAATAGAAGCATTCAAGGAATAAGCAGAATCAATGACACCAATGAAAGGAACAGTGAATTCTTCATTGACACACTGAACTATTTAAAGTTATTTCATCAGGTTTGCATTTAGGAATGAATGTCCTTTTATTTCCTAAGAAAGAGTATTGACTACAACAGTGAATAATGCACTCAGTTACAGTCGTTACTATAAATGCTGAAATGAGATATTACTGTAGACTTGACAAATAAGGCATGTAGCAAAATGAGAAGGTTTGTGGTGTGGCTTATGACCAGTGAACAGCAAAAAGTTTTCAAAGCTCAGCTGTGGTCATTGAACTGCATTTAATTCTGATGATTCTCTTGCTAAATCATTAACTTTTTGGAGGCAAAAAATAACTCGCTGGCTAGAAGCACAGTAGAATTTGATGTGCGTATATTGGAGGATGTCCTAAAGCAGGCTACCAGGACGTGGCCTGGTAAAATGTTATCTTGTACATATTTGGGGGTATTCTAGTTGTTTGATTTATGTTCAGCCAAAAACAAGTGCATTTTATAAATTCTTGGCTGTGCATCAGAATCTGTTGTAATTTTTCTCATGGTATATTATTGCACTCCCAGTGGAAGGTTAGGCAGCCCCCTTTAAAAAAAATGCAATAATGCTAATTATGTTGCTAAGTAAAGTTGGCAATTACTTGATATTTCTATGTCTGTTGATACTCAGACCTTCTAGATAGAACAGCGCATCTGAGTAAGTAAACATTTTGCTAACAAGATTAGTTGTAATATGTTGTAATTGAGACTGAGAAAATGACGCTAATTGTTCATTTCTCTTACAATTTCTATTGTGCTTTACCAACCTCTGATGATCTTTGCCTGTTCTGAAGTACACAGGAGGAATAATTACCCCTAGCTTTGGAAGAACACTGTATAGCTCTCAAATTTTACAGTAAAAGTTTCAAAGTGTAGTGAAATTCCTGTTAGCTTACCACTGTTTTTGTATGTGGCTAAAGGGTGGCTCATTGTGTGTGCGTGGTGGTTTTTCTCCTCTGAATTTCATAGATGTATAGTATTCAATGTTTTCTTGATGATATTTAAATTTTAATGTAGGAATGCTCATTTAAGTTTTCCTAGTGCTAAGTAAATTTTAATATATTTTAAAACTGGTATTGATTTGAATATTTTGAAGCATCTCAAAAAAATACCAATTAGCAACTGTCATTTATTGTAGGTGCTACAAAATATATTAGAAACAGAAAATGAATATGCTAAGGAGCTACAAACAATGCTTTCAAACTACCTGCGACCATTACAAGCTAGTGAAAAGTATGTGAGTTTATTTTGGTTTATTTTTTAAATTAAGCTTGAGATCCCTTGTGTATTGGTGGGAGGGGGTTTACATGATCAAAATTTCAATGTCAATGTGCATTTTCTTGTGTGGACTGTGAGATTCTTGAGTCAGGGCTTGCTTTTATTCAGTTTGCTTGCTGAATAATACAGTCTGGTCCTTAATCTAAGAACCAGTAAGCATTTTCTTTTAAGGTTGTAGGTTTTATTAAAGCACAGTTAGTCAATAACTACAAACCTAAACACCTTTTATTTACTTTGGCTCCAGGTTAAACTCGGCAAATACTTCGTACTTAATGGGAAACCTGGAAGAAATAAGTTCTTTCCAGCAAATGCTTGTACAGTCTTTAGAAGAATGCACCAAGTAAGTACTATGCATATCAGATACTGTAAAATTCTAACAAGTAAATATTTTTTATTATTCTACTTGTCATGTATGCTGTTTGACATAATTTTTGTTCTTCTCACTTTAAGGATAGTTGCTACGGCAGTACAGTAATAGATGTTTGGGTAATGCATTGATTGCTTACACAGATAGATATTGGCCCTAGGATGCAATTGCAGAGGTAGGAATTTTGATGTAGTTTGAAAACAGTTTATGAATTAACATGATGCAGTTGCACACCAGTGGGGAAGCAGTAGAGAAAGTAGTGCGTTTTGTTATGGAGGCATGAATTTTACATGTTTTCTTAAAGTAAGAGAAAGAATAAAGCGAGCTTATGTTGTGATGGAACAGTGGAGGATGGGGTATGTGACTTGGATGAAGGACGCCTTATGAGAAGGCCTGTGCTTAGTATTCTTCTGCTCTGAACAATGGTGGTCATCAAAATGTGCTGGGAGAGGCATGTAGGATAGGCAGAAAGATCTGTCTGAATAAAAATAATAGCCTCAATGACTATACTGTACCATATAGGAAGCACAAAGCACAGAAAGAAAGGATTAAGACACCTGTCCTCCTTCCATAGGTTAGGCTGAAGTGGTAGCTGGATATTTTTCAGCTTGTACCTCAGCACTTGGGGGTGTAAGAAAGAAGGTGACCATATCACATTTGAATTGTCCTAACAATTCTCTAGTGTTGAAACTCCACTGAAGGTGTAGTTCCTGTTCTTAACCTCAGTTGTGTCCTTTTCCTTGCCTGTGTTCTGGTTTTGTCTGACCGCACGGTGAGCTAAGGCAACTTGCTAATCCAAGTTTGCTTGTCTTCTGCTAAGTTAGTAATTTGAATTGCTACTGAGGGCTTAAACAAGTTTGTCTGCTGGGAGTACTTGCCTGTGAGAAGGAGTGAATGTCTTAGATGGAGGAGAAAGTGCCTCTTGGCAGCAGTCATCCTTAGATAAGCTCAGTGTGTCTTGTTTTTACCTGTTCCACTTTTGCTCTGAGCTGCTCAATATAAAGAGGAAGCTTTGTCATGACAAAGTAGAAGCTGCGTCTCCACTAGGCAGTAACGTATGTCTGGGTCTGTTGCTGACTTTGGATCCCACGTCCTCCTACCACCTGGCTTCTTTCCCTCTCTTCTGCCTCTAGACAACGTAGACTGGAATGGCAAGGAGGACGGTGTAGTTCAGATGACTATTCAGCAGTGGAATGGACACATTCTTGAAATGGCCTTTCTTCCATGCTGTGTTTGAGAAGGAATGATATTCTTTCTGGCAAGTTAGACTTGATCAGTTAAGTGTCTAAATCCCTGAGAACGACCATTTGTCCACAGACTTAAATGTTTCCTTTCTTTTCTTGTTACTGTGCTTTGTTGTCTTGCTCTTGTTACGTGATTTTGTTTTGGTGAATCAGAAGTTAGGGAAACTAAATACCTTGCATGAACAGACTGTCATCTTTTACAACTTTTGATTAAGGTGGTGTTAGGAGTGGAAGAACATATGCCTTTAAATAAATATTAATGCAAGTTTTGTTTTAACTTGGTATGTATGTTAATGTGATACCATAATGTAGCTTCAAGCTCAGAAAGCTTATTTAGAACTCCTTCCTTTATTTAAACTCTATTAGAGCACCTTCTCATAATGCCCTTTTTTCTTCTTCCTGCTAAGTGAAATGTTGCTGTGTAGTAAATTAGGAACATAATGGATGCTAGTAGGTGGGCAGAGGAAGTGATGCCCCAGGGTTACTGAAGGGTTACTGCAAATGCTTTGTGTTACTTTCATTTCACAAATATGCTGGTCATGCCAAGTTGTATTTTCAGTTTAATTTTCATCATAGCATATTGATTTGAGTGTCCAGCTTCCTCCTGTTTTTGAATCTAATCTATCATAATTCCCATCATGTAGAAGAATGTTTGCCCTGCTGCCTTGTTTTTTGTCATTTTGCCATGTTTTTTTGGCTGGTGAATCTGTTCTGTAAACTCAGAGTAGCTCCCGGGCTGAAAATAGATTTATCATTTTATTTTATTTTTGGTGGAGAGCTTATAGTTCCATCATTCGGGCACTTCATATTGCAGCATCCAGTGTAGTTTTTTTCCGAACTTGACATGTCAGAGTGACCAAATGCCCACGTCCTGCCAGTTGTAGTGCTGCCAGCCTACCTCACTTGACAAATTCCTGTTCTTGGGTGTGAGAGTTGAATGGGTTTTGAATTCCACACCCCACTCGAGTCAGTTTGTCATTTGAGTTTTCACTGAACAAATCCTGGCACGCACTTCAATGGCAGAAACTTTCTGGTGCTTTTCTTCTTGCTTGCACCACTTCGGCTTATTTAATCCTCATGTTAAACGTTGGGTTGTGGTTTTTTCAGAAGGTATAATGCTGTAGTGGGTGCTTTGTGTGTTTGGGGGGAAGTAGTTATTTGGATGTCGTTTGGTTTTAGTTGTGTGCCACCCTCCCACCCGGCCCCCAGCCGCCTTGAAGCTCTTCTGGTGCATTGCTAAAGGTTTGTCCGCTTTGAACTTGTCCAGGTTGGCCTCTGTTGCAGTATCACTGTGGTGCTCCTGTGGTCTGCTCCATCTGTCGCAGGCCTGGGAACACTTCTTGTCTGCCTGCCTGGATGCTGAGCACCATCGGGCAGATTTGTTTGGGGTTGCTTCTACCTTTGTGACTTCTCTTCTTCATTTACCAAACAAAAGGGGCATATGAAATGAGTCTAACTAGCATTCAGTTAGAATCTTCTGGCTGATCCACTTCAAAAGCGCCTTTTTTTGACTCATCAGCTTCAAGTACACTTTGTTTTGATGGATGGAAAGGAGCTGTAACTGACAAGGCAAAGAGGCTGACGGAGTCTTGAGTTGCAAAGGGGAGGATTTCTGACAGTAAAACAGAGCAAGAGAACTCCACGCTCTTGAAGACAGAAAGTGGTCCTATGTTCTAGGTCTCTTTCCAGATCTGTGATCCAGTGCCAAAGATCTGCAGTGGTTCACACAGCAGAGGAGTCCCTGAACAAAGTCAGTGTCTATCAGGTGATCTCTAGGCTGATCTAAATGATCTCTATTGGAAGTATTGCTCTTTGGGTATTTTTGTAGCAGGAGATTGAACAGATGTCTCTACTCAAAAAAAAAAAAAAAAAAAAAAATTCTTCCGTTCACCTGGAAATAGAAGTTGTCAGGCTATGGCCGTACTTCTCAGTATGGGGGAGGACATGACACACAGGCTGGCTGGTAACACCAGCCTGCACAGACTGCTTAGGTATAGTCTCCTCTGTATCAAATCAGAAGGCATTGGCTGGCTGTTAGGTGCTGTCACAGACTTATCTCCACGCCCCATAACAGCCATAGCTGGGTTTTGCTGTCTCTTTCTCTCATGTCCCTGCTCTTGCCGTCACAGTAACTGTGTTGTTTTTCTTTATCTTGTTCTGTGTTTAAGTGCAAGCAGATACTTCATGTTCTGGGATGATAGTGGAGTGGAAAGGGAAATTTTTTTAAAAAAAAAAAAAAAAAAAAAAGGTGGGGGGAAGGCCAGGATGTGAGAGTGAGATTGCTTAAATGTCATACAAAACTAATCAGTGTTTCAGGGGTTTTTTTGGAGTGCGGATACTAATTAAGTCTCTTAAAGGTTTATCCCAGTATTGTCCCTTGCTTTTAGTTATTGTGAGTAGCAACAGAAGTAAGGCTATCGAGATTAAGTGAATTTGAACACAGTGTCCTCAGATTGCCTGAAACAACCATGCATATTAACAGAGGTCTGAGAGGTAAGGCAAATAAACAAATAGTGAAAGGTATGGTTGAGAAGAGAGCATTGAAAATTAGACTGATGGATTGTGAATACGTTTAATGGTGCCTCCTTTTGTGCAAAATGTAGCTCAGAAAGTTGCAAAGTGTCCCCCTCATTTCAGTAACCTTGTTAACTGTGAAGCTTCAGGAGATAACATCTAATCTTGTGTATCTTCACAAACTGCATCCCTTGGAGTCAATCACAATTATCCTTTATTTTTGCATACCTTCAGTTGTCCTGGTTCATCTTTGCTATCAGCTTTTAAGCTCAAGATATTCTCTGTATGGACCTCCTGCAAACAGCAGACTCAGCATTGATGGTCCAGCTCCTTCAAGATGCTGAGAGAGGGGCAGGAAATTCTGCTCTTTATCTTTCTGTGGGAGGAGATGGAGAAGAGCAGAAAATGCCACCCAGATAATAGAAAGTTTCCGGTTTGTGGCAGGTTCTGCAGGGGTGTGTGTATAAATATATATATATATTTTTATACACACACACATATATATAGGAACATAGATTGCTGCATGACACTCTTATGGTAACCACGCAGTCTAGTAAAATCTAAGGGCATCTGATCTTTTCCTTGCAAAAAGAAAGCATACAATGCTGATTACGTTTTGTTACCTACTTTTCTTTTAAAATTGCCTCTGTTAGTCTGTGTTTAAATTTGTCTGGTTTCACCACAGTTTCCACAGCCTTTCCCAGAACGTTGTAATGTCCACTGACAACAAAACTAAGGCAGATTTTAATCAGAACTCACAGGACATAATTAGATATTCTATAATGTCACTCCTTCTCTTGGCTGCCAGTCTAGCTTTAGTCCAGTTCTGATCACTGGTTTTGATCAGAACTTAAAACTAAGCGTGATTGAGCAACAAGGTGTTTTCTTTCTTTCTTTCTTTGCTCAAATTATCATGTAGTGGGAACCCATTTTAAGTCTGGAGAAATAGATTATCTGCTTATTGGAGTTATATCCAATAGCTATCAGTTCTGTTAGGTAGTTTAGATGTAGTCGTATGGTGATGCCTCTAGCATGTGTGCAACAGCAGAGGTTTTGTTATGGTTCTCTTAATTCTGTAAATGAAATTAAAACATGTCTTTGGCCTTTTTATAAAAAGGTATTATCACTTCAATATATGTATAAATACAATATTTATATGTGGTTTCTTTTTAATTAAAATATCGAATATGAGAATAATATTGAGATGACAACTTCAAAATAAATTCCAAAATAATTGTGCTCTTTATTGAACACATTAATTACTCCAAGGTTTATATGATGTGGTGATAGGCATTAAATTGTTGACTTTTCAGCAGTTAAAGGAGGTATAGATAATTTATTAATTGTTCCTCTAAGAATAGTAGAACACTTGCAACTAATGCATGGATTAGAAAAGTCAAAGGGGATGGGTTGCCACCCCCTCAGAAAGCCTGTTAATTATCTTAATTCAACGAAGAATGAGCAGTATAAAGTTGCAATGCATGTGCAACATGTAAAAGAGAATAATGTCAGTCTTTCATTCTGATAAAAGAACAGCACACTGAGAAGACACAGATGTCTGCTTGGTAGGAACAGCCGTAATTCACACTTCATCCCCCCCACCCCCCCAGCACTACAGTATGAAAAGGGAATGTAACCATTTTCAGCAACTGTTTATTGGGGCCTCTTACTGTTTAATACTGAGTTATATGCCTTGAGTATGTCTTCAGAGCTTGAGACTTTTGCTGCCTCTATTACTCGAAGAATGTATTATTAGCTCATGCTTAGATTTATTAAAGGGAACCAGCTGCTAGGCAGGAAATGCTGCTTGGAAGGTTGTAAGAATAGCATTCCCTCGGTATGCTGAGGAATGTCTTCTTAGGTCTTCCCCTAAATACCTGCAAAAGCAGCCACTCTGATTTCAGAATTTAAATGTGATCAGAGTTTTTCTGGCATGATGTGCTAGCTGGGGATTCAGCTGTCATTTTCTGAGTGTCTATAATGAATGTTGCTTTCAAATAGGGAAGCCTGTTTCCCCCACCTCGCATTTTGAACACCTGTACAGCCATTTTTTACTTCATATTGGGCAGGTCTTTCCACCTACTATGGGTTTAGACGAGGCATCAGGGACAAGCTTGTAGTCTAGGACTGCTGAAACCTTTGTGTCCCATCTTCCAGTTAACTTCACTGTGGGTTATACAGCTGACTATTGGCCATATAACCTACTGCTGAAGAGACTTAGTCCTTCAAGTGGGAGTTGCTCTGTAGAAAATGGCATCGTGCTTTCTGACACCCTTATGATATCTATCACTCGTTTATCCAATTTATTCTTTCTCACATAGGAAGCAATCTAGTATGGATATTTTTGAGTGGTTCTGAGAATCGTGATATGGTAGTAATAAGGAAGCATGGCCGGTTATAGAGTATGTATTTCCCATAAGTTTGTGTTTAACTTGAAAATTATATTTTAGATTTTTAAAAAAGTATGAGTGTGCTTTTATTTGCATATGAAGTATGCAGCTTAAGGAGACACTAAGAATAAGACTGGAAGAGTTGCATTTTCTGCAAAATCAGAAGTCAGATGTTTACTTTCTGCTGATTGTACCAGTTCTAAGCTGGTGCCGCACAGCCAATTTCAGATATTTATACTCTAGATATTTTCTTACTGCAATTTGAAATGACAGTGTCTGCTAAAACCTTTTGAAAAATACACTGTGTATATTCATATTATCTTTCTTCATATCCTGTCTTCCCTTACTTATGTGAATAAATGCGTGTATATTTCTCTGACAAACCTGATCAAAACTGATTAGGTTCACCCAAGACTGGGTAAAAGTAAGTTGTTTTTTTTTTTTTTTCTTCTAAATACTGTTTGTCTTGCGGAGTCATCTTTTTTTTTTTTCACCCGAAGTCACTGAGGCTGCTGTTATTTAAGCGCCATTTTATGCTAGACAAAATAAGCCCTTCGGAACATTTTCCTTCACTGCTTAGCAAATGTGGTGCATTCGAGCATGAAAGATGAAGAAAGTACGAGTTACAGGAAGTATTTCTGTACTGATGGTGGTAAAGCAGCACTCTTGCCCTGATTACAAACCAAGATAAAAGTGCTTTATGGTCCTTAAAAAGCAAGATGAGTGCCAATGGTGTATAAACAGCCTGTTACTGCACTGTAACTGACTTCTATTTGTGCTATCGGAGCTTAGTATGGTACTTAGATCTTTTAATGAATATTTTAAGCCTATCATCTCTGCTGGTGTAGGGTAGAGGGAGAGAATCTTGTTGTTACTCCATCCAGTTTTTATCGAAGTGCTGAAATATGCTTTTAAGATTTGGAATGGTATAGATAAGTGGATAGTAAACTGTTCTAACCAATAGGTATGTTGGCGAAAAATCAAACTCCTAAGAAGGTGCTAATTACCACCAATTCTTGGGGGGGGGGAAAAAAAATGCTGAATGATCATCTTACAGGTATGTACCATATTCTGCCTATACTGTGTGGTGGGATAATCAGGCCTGACAGTTACAGGGTTGAAGCCGTAAAGAAGGAAGAGAAAGTTGTTGGTTGCTGGTCAGTGACCACAGAAATCTGTACGTTGATTTTATAAAAACAAAACACAAACAAACAAAAACCCCCCAATATACACTTATTTTCCCAGGCTTTAATTTATTTCTGTGTTGGTATTACAGTAATTTCATTTTTATTACTCTTTGTTTTTAGGTTGCCTGAAGCTCAGCAGAAGGTTGGAGGATGTTTTCTAAATTTGATGCCACAAATGAAAAGCTTATACCTTGCATACTGTGCCAACCATCCATCAGCAGTAAATGTTCTCACAGAACACAGGTATGTTTGCTTTGCGGTCTTTTAAATATGGTACAAAAAAAAAATGCATAAAATACACTTGTGTTGTAAAGCTGTGATGTCTCTTTTGACATGCATTTGGGATGGTAGAGCTTGTTTAAGAAAAAAAAGTAGTAGTGTATTTTTTTAAAAAAGACAAAAACCCACAACACAAAGCTCTATGTGATCAGGATGAGCTTGTCACTTTTGGCAGTGTGTTATCAACTGTTTGAGAGCATTTTCTCATTTAAAGAACACATGCTGAACTCTGAGTATGTAAATCAAAGTGTACTGATTTTCATCTTTGTTTTTTAAAAAAAAAAGTTGTGATCAAAACAAGTTTGCGGAATTATGGCATAATTGACATGATTACTAGTAGACAGTTGGTGAATTGTAACTCAGCCCTGTAAAAGCTTGTACATGCCATAGAATAGAATCATAGAATCATTTAGGTTGAAAAAGACCTTTAAGATCATCTAGTCCAACCATTGACTGTACTCTACCAGGTTTGTCACTAAACCATGTCTCCAAGCACCACATCTACACGACTTTTTAACACATCTAGAGATGGTGACTCAACCACCTCCCTGGGCAGCCTGTTCCAATGTTTAATAACTCTTTCAGTGAAAAAATTCTTCCTAATGTCCAGCCTGGCGCAACTTGAACCCATTTCTTCTTGTCCTATTGCTAGTTACTTCAGAGAAGAGACCAGCGCCCATCTCACTACAACCTCCTTTCAGGCAGTTGTAGAGAGCAATAAGGTCTCCCCTCAACCTTCTCTTCTCCAGACTAAACAATCCTAATTCCCTCAGCCACTCCTCATAAGACATGTTTTTCCATTTGTATATACCTAACTTTATAGTCATATACCCTTAGCTTTACTTTTGAGTGATATTAAAGGAGTGTGAGCTTTTCAAGTTTACAAAATCAATATTTCTTGTGTATAAGAAGTAGGATGCTGAGTTAACATGATGGAGGTTGCTCAGCTTTGGGACTGACCTTGAATTTGCATAGAAGATGGCCTGTATCACCTTGAGGGAAGAAAGTTGAGGCCAGAATTTGATTAAAGAAGTCTGCTTTCACAAACTTGTCCTACGTATTCTGCTGATGATCATGTGCTGCAGCAGCTTTTAGTTTGGGGCTATTTATGTTTGCTTGTGGTCCAGGACACAACCATGACCCTCTCTTGACAGTTAGACACAGGACAAATTCTAGCAGGATATCTGTTCTTTCTGCCATTTTCCCCACCTTTTTTTGTCTTGTTGTGGTGGACCAAAGTAAAGGTATTTTGAATATTCTTAACTCTTCCTAAACAAAGAGGAGCATAATTGCCTTGTTTTCTGTAGTGTTAGCTTGTTCCAAGAACTCACATTATACTTTAACAGCAACAATATGTAGCAAATTTGTGTGCTTTACTCATAGTAGGATAAATAAAAAAACCTTCTAGCTACCAAATACTATGAACTGTCATGTATGTTTAGTAACACGTAACTGTGTTCCAACTCCACTTTGAAAAATCAAGCTGCAAATTCACATTGCAATATAGGCAGAAAAAAGGCATGTTTATGTCAGAAGCAACGATGAATTAAAATCAAACAAGACAAAATATGCTTAAAACCCCCTGATGAAACTCCTTAGTGTTTTCTTTTAAATGGCCTACTTCTAGTACCACTTTCTGTAAATGGTAAAATATTTAGGTGATCCAAGCCTATGGGGTTTTTAATACTCTTAGGATTAGGTTTGTTTGTTTGTGCCTTTATGTTCTTTCCATACGAAGGTCTGGGATTTAATCTATAGATGGAAAATGGCAAGTGATAGCAAGGTGATCACCTGCACTTCTTAAGATTTGGAGGTAGTTGTAAAGGATTATCCTAACTTTCAGAACTCTTGGAAAGCACAGCGAATAGCCATGTATGAGAAACTGTGATAGAAATGCAAGGGAAGAAAGCTGTTTGTTCTGCAAATGGAGAAGAGAAGCACTTCTTTTCCTCTGTGGTGCTTTGCGCATGTCCTAAGAAAAAATTCAGCTTCTGGTCTGTAAAGTCATCTTGATATCAAATGCTGGTGGAGTCAATATAAATACTATAGAGCAGTTAAGTAATTTGGATGTGGAAGTGGGTTCAAAGCAATTGTCTTTTTCTTAAGAGATAGTTCAAGGTGAGGTAAGTTGTGATAAACGGCTTTGTTTAATGCTATTGTGTTGGCAGGCATGAGTCAACAGAAGTGAATGTTGGTTTTTTAATTACCCCTATTTTATTATTCTAAGCCCTTCATTTTTGTTGAACGCCATTGCTGTAGGTAGCAAGTGCCTTGACTAAAAATTCTGCTTGAGACAGCTGCCATGAAGAAATCAGAAGGTGGCTTTAAGCAGTTTTGAACCTTTTCCTCTCAGAATGCCAGAAAGTTTTTAATTACATTGCTTTAAAGGTTTAAAAAAAAGACTTTTCTGCTGAGGATAGCAAACTGATTGAAGGCGTGAAGAAAAGGAAAATACTCCAAACTGTCTCCTTGTCTGTTTAGTTGAGATGTTTTTATTGTGTAAAAGCATCCCTAGTAAACCTTCATATAAAACTTACTGTGAGGTTTGAGGATAGTCATGATTGTAATAATAATGAAACAACTACACTGCAGTGAACACTAGATTAATATTGAACTGAAATTTTTCAGAGATGTCAAAGACTGAGGTTTAAGATTTCTAAGAAACAGTGATGATTTGTTGACTGTGTTTGCAGTACAGTTTTTTAGCTTTATAGTTTAGAGGGTCCAAAAGCATTATATGTGTTTTAATACCAGCAGAAATATGGTGGAGAAATAGATGTTTGCTGAATTCTTGGGTTTGAATATCATGTTTGTAACAGCTGTGCTATTCAGTAGTGTTTTAGAGAGGAAAAAGGAACAGTCTGTAGTGGTTTGATTTGGAACATAAATTCTGTCTACAGCAGATTATTTCTTGCCTTGAACTCTGCGCACTTCATAAACTGAATACATATGCATTAACTGTGCTTCTGAAAGCCTTTCTACAAAAAAACATAACAGATAATTTTAAGTCAGATTCTTAGATCACAGAATTAGTATTTCCTGCAGTTTCTTAAGTTTACTTGCTTTTGGTGGGAACCATACGAACAAAAATGAAACAAAAAAAATCTCTTAGATAATTGCTCTAGGGGAAACTTCAGAAATTTTACCTCCACTTTGTTTTTTTATTTTATAAAATATACTAGTTTTATTATTGTGTTTTTACTGTCACTGACTAAAAACAACTTAAAGGAAAATAGCTATCATTTTCAAGCATTAACTGTATTGTTTTTTTAACCAGTTGGATCACCGTAATGTCAAAATTGTAATCAGTCATCTCATTTGATGGAATGTTACACATAAATGAGGTTTTTATATGTAATTTTCTGAAGTATCACGCATGCTCTTTGTTAAAATGTCCTTGATGCCTGGTAAAGACACTGTGTGTGTATGCATATGTATAGATTAAACCTGATGATATTAACTTAGAATTATTTTGGACTTCTAGTCAAAAGCTTCTTTTTTGAATAGCATTTTTGTGAAGTCAATTCTAAATAGCAGCAATTGGGATGGGGCTGGAGATTTAAGAGAGGCATTCAACTGGAATGTGTCTTTTTTTTTTCTTTTTTTTTAAATGCCATTCAGTATGAATGCCAGCTTGTGTTTCCTGTTTCTCTTCTTTGTCATTAGCTTCTTGATCATATGTAGCAGCAACATGGAGGCTTTTATTCAGTTAGTACAAAATAAAAGGGGGTGTGCATATATATGTTCATATATGTGCATATTTATATAAATATACAGTCAGGGTGAAGGGGTTAATTATATTACTTAATGAGTAAGAGATTTTTCATGTTAAAATCTTCAAAGCCACAAACACTTTTCATTTCCTTAAGTTAATTATTAATATTGAAATGAATATCATTAGAGACCTGAGTGTATGTGAATATGCAGAAATAGGAATAAAACCTAATACAGCCCATATAGGAATTCAGGTTCTAGAGCTGCATGTTTCCGAGGCTGTATTTGCCTCTGATAATCACAACAACAACAACATCTTTCTATTAAGTTTGGGAACAGATTCTCTTCTTGGTTCCAGATGTGGCACTGTAAGTTTTACCCAGGTGTTAGAGTTGGTACACAACATAATTTCTTCAATTTTAGACAATCCTGAAATTTAGTCGGAATTTTTTGTCTCAGGAGTTGTTTCAGAACCATTGCATATTTTTCCGGAATTAAAATTCTTTCTGTGTAATGAATCAAGAAATTTTAAGAATTAAGTAACTTTTCCGTAGGTCTGTCGTCATGTCTTGTAATTGTGTCTTAAGCCACTGGCTACAGCTGAAGAGGTGGAGCTTGCCAGGTACAGCTTGGTGGTGGCTTTTGCAGAGATCAGTGTTTTGCATGTTTCCACCACTGCCTCTTGGCTTGCTCTCCTTGTTCCCTTCTCTCATTGTGGCTATAGTGCCACTGTGCGTGATGCCTATTTTATTTACTTTATTCCATAACAGTTATACCTCTTTGGCTGCATTTTATGAGGTTTCAGTTTCTAATATCCCTTAGTTTTTCTTGAGAATCCCAGTTCATGTCCAAGGGTAGGTGATCCAATATAACAATATGGTGTTACTCTTGGAGAGAATTTTGCTAGCTGGTGAGAGCAGGCGCCTCGAGGGCGTAGCGTTTAGTCAAAGTAGGATTGATTGCTGTGTGTGCTTCTGATCATAGACATATGATCATATAGAAGAAACAGGATGAGCAATCTAAGGCATGAGAGAATGAATTTCCCTCAGATAAATTAAAAAAGCCAGTTGCATACAAAGTACAGAAATGGATAATTGCAGTGGAATAAGGAGTCCCAGGAACATGAGATGTTACCTACTTGGGGAAGATCACAAGCCACAAAGTTCAGTGCAAGGGGAAACTCCAGAAAGCAACAAGAGGAGGCAGAAGCTAGGACTGGGACTTTATGTGGACTGTATCCCAAATGACAAGAGGAAGGTTATTTGATTATAGAACTCACTGAAGGGTGGCTAATACAATAAAAATGAAGTCTAACAGGCCCCACTGGTCAGTGGATATAAAACCCTTCTGAAGAAATACGGACAGTACCGATCCAATATAATCAGCATTAAGTATGTAATTATTGGGGAGGGGGGGGCGTTAAGCTTTTTTACTTTGTTTAAACACCACCATGTTTATTTTAAAAAGGAAGAAAAACGTTTCCAAAAACTAGTAATATATGCCTACTTTTTTTTAATTTTGCGAAGTGGCAAGTGTTGTGCCAGTTCTCAATTGGAAGCAAGCTATTCACAAATCTTTGCTTGTTCAAACATTAATTTTGCTAGATTCTTCCGTTCTCTTAGATAACATGTCCCAAGCATATTCTACACTTGCATCACAGACCTAGCAGTCTGGATAAAATTTGTGGAGCTGAAACATCACAATTACTCCAAGTAACTGGAGCGTGGAATACAGATCAGCTTGAGTCAGAAAACCCTTTGTGCCTCCCCCACTTTGGTGCATCCCTGAGCCTGCAAGTGTGCAGGCTGATGTCATACGCCAAGCAACAGTGCCCGGGAGAGGAGCTTGACTGGGAAGTTTAGCACTAGGAAATTAAAAGCTGCAGTTGAGGGGTTGCTGAGCCAAGCTGTGCCACAACGCTCTCAAAATGCGGTGCCTGTGTGCAGTCCTCAGACCCCTCAGCAGTGATAGCTCGTGCTCCATCTATTACAAACAGAGACCTACTTCAGAAGTGTAAGTTGTGATTTTAAACATGTATGTTCTAGTTCCTGGGTGTGCTTTCCTCAAGTTTAAATGGCTTCCCCCCCCCGTTCTGTTAGCGTAGGCACATCTGAACTTGGTTTTTTCCTTTCCCCCAGTCTGATTTGCCGCTTTTGAGGCAGCTGTACTAAGAAAGATTTGAATATATTAATAGGGCTTAAAGACACTTTTCATGGTGACCTTTAAAATATGTCAAGCTGTGAACTAACTCTAGTGTGGAGTGGGAAAGACTCTTCAGCTCAAGATTTCGGGATAAAGGAGGCACAGCACTTTTGTATGCTTCTCTGCATTTTATTCTGTAAAACGACACAAGTAGTGAATTCAAATCTCAGCTGCCTCTTTCTGAAAAGCTACTTATTTAGGCAGGTGTGACTAAGTTGATGATTTCACTGCTCAAAAGTTTTTCCTGTTCAGCTAAATGATACCTTTTTTAAAAACGTGCTGCTTAGCTGTGGGCTGGGTTTTATTTCACTTATACTGCCTAGGAGAGTGTGGTACTTGCAGGCATCAAGTGAAATTGTGACATGAAAGAGCCATTGTCTTTGGCAAAGCAGCTGCTCTCTTAAGCTAAAGATACTGACTTTTAAGCTGCTATTAATTAAAAAACAGTTATGAACTGTTGTCATATTCAAACAGTATTTTAACCCACTCATATTTTTGTGAAAGTAAACCTTTCTATTATGTTCTGTATTGTATTTGTCCTTTGTGAATAAATGAGGGACACTTACTTTAAGCTTTGAGCTAAAATAATGCCCATTTTGCCAGATATTTAATGTCCACGAAGCTGCAGAGGTAGCGGGTTGGTTTAGCATGAGTAGACTGCTAACAGGGTCTGCGTGAGGGAACTGCTCAGACAAAATTTTGGGTACTATTATATTAAAAGAGCGTGTATGTGTTCGTATTAGAGTTTGCACAAGCTGGCATGTCAAAACTTGTCAGACGGAAGCGCAGAAGTGTATGAAAGAAAACATTGTCCTCTTGGGAATGTTGGGAGGAAAACTACGTCATCCAGTTTTAATTACACCTATGAACGCTGCTCTGTGTAAAGGCTTCCTGATGATGCCATTGCTAGGCGTGTTTTTCAGGACTTTGTGTACATTTCAAGTGAGCTGAAGTTTAAACTTGCTCTGTAGGTTCCTATACTGTGATTAAGAATAGAGGAGGTGATAAACAACTGCTGTGTTGAAGAGCAATGAATGGCCTGGAAACTGCTGCAACGTTGCGTAACCACGGAGTGTGTTTAGCTAACGGCATTGCAGAGTAGACAGCAAAAACAAGATAATATCAGGTTTTTATTTCAGGTTTCCAAGTAGTCGATTTTAATTCAGGCTGCAGTGAGTTTTCTCCTGTTTTCTCCCACGTCTATTTCATAATGCTGAAGTCATGAAGAAATGGAACAGTGATAATGACAATTAGAAATGTGACTGTGGGTGAAATGGTAACCAATGTTCCTCCTACTGTAGAGGCATTAAACAAAAAAGAAGGGGGGGGGAGGGGAGGAAAAAAAAGCATTGTGTTGATGGATAGCTCAGCAAATACCATTTATATAATGCATTTGTATGCACCCAGCAACGTGGAGATGGTCGAAGTAATTAGGAATGAGGATTTTTGCATCTTTGCAATCTAAAGGCAAAAATCAGTGCTGTTCAGAACATTAAATTGAATGGTCTGTGATATTTGCGATTGGCATGTACTGTATATGTTGGGGAGAAAAGAGAAGCTGCGTAGACATGCATATGGATTGTGCATGAAGTGGGGAAGAGGAGCAGTTAATGTGTAAAGGGAATAGTTGATAAAGTTAGGCAGCAGGGGCTGTGCATCTGGCTGAAGCAAACAAAATGCAAAGAATGAATTTACATGTTTACTTGAAGACGCGTATCAAGTACCATAGGTACTTTAACTTGGATGCTGGCATGGGTGGGGGTGCTTACAGGGAGAATTGATGGATGAAACAAAAGAACACAGTAGCATACACATGATCAGTGCCATATACACAATGAATTGAAATTTAAAACTGAGCGCCTTGAGACAGATGGGCTTTCACATTTTGCTTGAGAGGGGTGTAGCAAGGCCTGCCTGGTGGAGCTGTGGGCGTTCTCAAGGGTGCCCAGCCCCTTCTCTTTGCATCTTTTAAAATGCAGTGCAGGTGCTGGGAAATCCCCCTCACCTGCTTTCTGTGCTCTGCAGTTTGAATACAGCAGAAATGTCACAAATACATTCACTGAGGAGTGCCTGGGCCTGGTTAGAATGGGGGTGAAGTGCTCTAGAAGAGGTTGTGTAAGGTTATGTCAGACCTGACAATTCAGAAATGGTGCTGGATGTATTTAAGCAAGGTAGTGTAAGTAAATACCAATTAACTAATCCAAAGACAAGTAAACATTGGAGCAAACTGTATAGAGAAGTACCTTCTTTTCTGGGAACTTGGGGAAGCTTTAGTAGGCATGAGGAGAGAGATCTGGGTGGGATGGTGGGTAAAGCAGTTATGTGAACCGCAGCCTTCCCATCCCAATGTTCTTGTTCTGCTCTCTTCATCTGTTTGGGCAAATAACATTAGTAAGCAAAGTGTCACTTGTTTTGGAATGGGAAGAAGTGTGTGTGTGTCTTGTGGGAGGTAGGGAGGTCTGTTTTGTCTTAATCTATGTAATGCTTTTATATAGCGTGACTTACTGATAACTGAGCATGTGTGTTATAGCAGTGTCCTGTCAGTGTTTTTCTTTCCTAGGGAAATTGAGCACATCATTATTTGCTTTCACTTCTGCACGGAAACTCTGTGCCCTAGGTTTGGAGATTCTTGTCCTTCCCTTTTTGTTAATGTGGCCATAATGTACATGTGTTCCTCCTTTATTGCTCTTTGATGTTTGACACTGTTTTTACACTTTCTAAAAGTACTGCATCTGGTAGCTAGCTAAGGCTTCCTTCAAAAAAAGAGATTATGCCAATAATCAGGAAGGAGAAAATTTTTTTAAGTAGTAATTCTGACTTAGAGGTGTAATGCTATTAGTCAGTAGAAAGTAAGGACTGTCAGGTTATCTTAGACTAAAATTTACATGACGGTCACGTGAGAATAGTGGGTTTTGCTGTGGGTTTTTTTGAGAAGTAGTTAATTTACTATAACGAGGGCTCAAAACATAAGCAATGACATCTGCAGATGTCTAAGATGATACAGCTTGAATGCAAGAAGATGTTATCTTTTCAATAAACGGCTTTCTGAATTTCCTTTATTTAGATTTTGTCTTTAAAATCCCATGTTATTCTGCAACTTGTATTTTCTGAAGCCTGGAAATCAGCCCAGGTGCTGCCGTATCTTTCTTTCCCTATAGAGAGGGTTCATTTTGTTCCAGGTCATTTGAACTCTTGAAAAGCTTGTCTTCCACCATAGTCCTCTGAAACCTCTGCTTCATAAGGAAGCAGGAGATGTCGCTATTTTAAGTTTCCTTGATAGCTAAGTGAGCTGAAATTCCCAGGGTGCTCTGCTTTTTTACCTGAGTTAATGTAAAATGTTGAGGGATTGGGCCAGTTCTTGGAAATGATTCGGATATGGAAAAAACATCTGGATAGGGGAAGTAGCATTTCATGATACTTGGAGAGCATAGATTTCTTAGAGCAGCTTTTCTGTCAAAACAAGTGTGTAGTGTAAGTACACCCTCAGTGAAACCCTAACCTGTTTGAGAATAGGTTGTTCAGTAATTATTTCTACTATGGTCTGCCATTTGTATGGCTGTTGGTTAGTTGGTCATTTTGCAATAACACCTTGGATGTGTGAGATGAGGTCATTAAACATGTAAGTGTGGGAGGAAAAAGGGCTCTGAAACATTCTGTGTCTTCCCGTTAATGCCTGACACTTTGGAAATATCAGTGCTTGATTAAATGTGAAGCCGTTGACTCATTTATGCTTGGGTATTACCTATGTAAACCAGTTCTAAAGTCGGATGTCATTTTACTAGAATAAAGAGCTGAGTAATAAAATGTGACGCAAATGGCTTTATTCTGTCATTGTTGCTTGGATGGGGTAACATTTAGGAACTGTCTTTGAGCATCAGTTGCCTAGAACAGTGGGTTTGATCCTATGTCTGTTGTTCCCTGGATGGACCCCAAATCTGCAAGTGTCTTTGTTACTGTATTTTATTTAATGCAGAAACTGATTGCAGCACTGAAGTTGTACTTGAATTACTTGTTGATTTATTTGGCCTCTTGTTTTATTGGCAGAATGCATTGCAGATGAAAGACTGAAGTGAAGAATCCAATGTAATTTTAATTGTCTTGGTAATTTGATCTTAATTTGCTTAAATATCTTGTGTATACAGTGAGGAGCTAGGAGAATTCATGGAGATGAAAGGTGCCAACAGCCCTGGGATCCTTGTACTGACCACGGGCCTCAGCAAACCTTTTATGCGTCTGGATAAATACCCCACGTTACTCAAAGAACTTGAAAGGCACATGGAGGTATATCTTATCAGCATTTATGTTCCAGCTTAATGATGATTTGACAACAATTATTTTAAAGGTACATGTCAAACATGATGGGACCCAAAATTACATTTGTTTGCTCTTCCATCAGCCTTCTAAAATATGAGCTGCAAGTGTTTAAAACTTAGTGCAGCAAAGCTTCCTGTAAGAGCTAAACTTTTAAAGTAAATCTAGCCAGAGAAGCTAATCTTCACTCCTAGAGCACTCTTGCAGGGTCTTCGGTTGACTTGACGTTGAATGTGTCTCCTTCGTACTACTTGAGGCTACTTTATCTTGTAGAAGGAGTGCTGCTTCTCATCTTAGGACCTCAGTGTGTTGAACACATCACCAAAGTAGTCCCTCTAATTTCTACTGAACACTGTCCAAAAATGATCTTTCCAATATGGGAAGGTGTTTGAGGAGCTACAGTTTCCGTCTTTGCATTTTATAGGTTAGATTTTTTTCGAGTGTGAAGAAGTAGAAAGCCTATGGGTCTTCTCACACAATTTGGCTTGTCAGTTAGTGACAATCAAACATACTAGTCTGTAAGAAATCTAGTTTTTGACAAAGCTAAAGTGCCAAATAAAACTCTTTAAAATAAACACTTTCCTATTAGGATTTCAAAATCTCTTGTCCCTTAGGTCTTGTAAAATTTCCTTGGCTCTATTTTAAGCATAAGTAGGAATGTTATAAATGACCCTTCATTTTTACTACAAGCCACCAGTGTTTGATAGAATAAGAAGGCTGTGAAAAGAGAGCAGATAGGTCTACAACTTCTATTTTACAGAATTGTTTATTTATTTTTAGTTAATCCTCTAAAAATTTTTTATTAATTTTACTAGAACTAAAGTTTCTGTTGTATGTTTTCTCCATTGCTTTTAGGATTATCATCCGGATCGCCCAGATATTCAAAAATCCATGACTGCCTTCAAAAATCTTTCTGTAAGAGTGATTAAAAAATAGATAATTTATTTTAAGTAGAGTGTTTTCTCATCTTGTCCCCCTCTATTGCTTTAAAAAAGTGAAGCTTTTTTGTAAATGTTCATATGAGAAATTTTTGAAAGCCTGGAAATTGATGCTGTTTGTGGGTAGAGCCTAAGGATGGTAATCTGCTGGGGAGTTACAGCAAATAGACTATTGATGCAAGAGCCATGCAAGCATTCTGCCTTCTCCCTTGTGCTTTGTCTCCCTTTCTACTGGTGCTTGCATAACTAGCGTCCTGAAGAAGGGCTTCTTTACAACACTTGAGTATATTCTCTAGAGTTTTTCCAAAGCACATTCCTTGGAGGGGAACGGTGTTAGAGTTGGAGGAGAGCCCATGAAGGGGAAGGTGCTAGTGAAGCTCAGAAGATAGGAAATTTTTAGTAGTAATTGAAGGAGGAAGCCTAATTTGAACAGATGAGCTGTCTGCTGTTGCTTACCAAAAAAAGAAAAGTTCACTGCAACAGGTGTATATTTAATCCAGTCTCGGTTGCAATAAACTTAATGTTTTGTGTTTCCTGTTAGGAGTGCATGCTGGTGGTAACCTGGCACTTCCTATTTTTTAAAGCAGAAATTTGGTGTTATCTTTGTTTAGAAGTGGTTTGGGGATTCCATTGTGTTGGGTGCTCTAGTAATGAGAGGAAACAATTCTTGCTGAGAAAAATTAAAATGAGATGAGTGGGAGTACAGCTAGTAGAGCAGGTTGGAGACATTTAATAAAAATAGACGCACAAGGTTGTACACACTCGTGGTTCACACAGTTACCGTGGCTTTTTTACTAAAGAAAGGTGCTTTGTGGTGTAGTCGTGTATTTGTGACAGCAATGTTACTCTTTTCTGCTAAGCCTAGCCGTTTTTTTGGTTGGAAGTACAGAAATATAAAATGTAAAGGAAGGAGAAATTTGAGAAACAGGACTATGACTATAAATTTGGAATGGTAATTGAAGTTGGTGTATTGAAAGGAAAAGTAATACTGAAGTTAGCAAAACCAGCTTGAGAAGAAATATTGGTAAAAGTCATCTAAATGAAAATGAAAGTTAGGGTCTGTCTCCTGTGTACTCCAAGCATAACAGTAAATACAACTGTAGTGGTATTTCTACCCTTAACCTCTTCCAAATTTGATAGAGTTGATAGAGATGATATTTTTCCCTATCTTTGTTAGGCACAATGTCAAGAAGTACGGAAACGGAAAGAACTTGAACTACAAATACTGACGGAAGCTATCCGTTGTTGGGAGGGAGAGGATATTAAAACACTTGGCAATGTGATATACATGTCCCAGGTCATGATTCAGTGTGCTGGAAGTGAGGTAATGTCCTCCTCATCTTTATTGTCGGTCTTTCTGTCAGTTTTGAATAGAATTAATTATAGTTGTTATGCAGCAGAAATACAGAATGCTTCAGAGATACTAATCTAGACTAAAATCTTTCTCTACTGATTTAAGGCTTTTATTACAAAACGTGAAATAAATTTCCCTGAAGATGGGTAGTCTTATCTGTAAAACTTACTGAAACGCAACCAAATACAGTAGTTATAAACATTGTAAGATGATTTTGCAGGACTGTTTTCAAAGTGCATAATTAAACAGGGTTTTCCATGTGTAGTGATGTTACAGGATCATTTTGCATAGCAGTTGTTATGGCATGTTTTAAATAACAAAAACTTTCAGGTTTTGTATTGTAAGGTGTCTGAGGCACACTTTTTTTATCACTGTTTTGGGCACTTTGCTCAAGCAATAAATTTTGAAATGCAAGCTTGAGAACCAAATGGTTTTGGAGAAACAGAATAAGAGTCGTTAGAAAGTTGAAGGTGACACTGCAAAGTCTGGGGTGATCTTTTCAAAAAAACAAACCAGACAAACAAAACCCAAAAAGAAAAGGTTGTCCTACCAGAAATAATGTTAAAATAATCTTAAAAGCAAGTACTAACAGAAAGGAAATGTTACACAGATTACTGACATTTTTTCACTGCCAGTTGTTCCCCTGTAAAATCAATGAAGCCTTGAAGCTGGTGGGGGCTTTTTAATTGCAACCTCATTCAGTCAGTTTCCTCCCTTAGAACAAAGATATCCATAAATGTGAAGAAAGAGGAAAGAGTTTATGCAACCGAATATTTAAAAAATTCGTCACCTGATATTTTCCTGTCAGATATTTTGTTAGGTGTTAAAATAAATAAGATACAATAGAGCTGATAGTGCAGCTTCTGCAGTCAGGTCTCTTCTTGTAGTCTTAAAAACAAAACAAAACACCACACCGCCCCCCACTCTCATCATGAGCTAAAGTGTCAAATGTAATGGACTTCTAAAAGTTTCTGCATAGCATTACAGCTTTTTGACTAGATACAGAACAGCTTCATTTGTGCAAAAGCATTTGGTTTTATATTTTTTTTAAATGATACAGACATTTGTAAATGTTTACTGAAAAACAGAAACATTAAAACTTGGTAAGGACTTGTATTCTTTTGCAAAGGTGCTTGAAATTGAGACGGTGGCTTTGTCAATGGATAGATTCATTTTGTCCTTAAATTTAAAACATTATACCTTAATGCTTCTCTCTTTTGTTTGTCTATAGCAGTAGATTTAAGAGTAAACCTTCTCCTCCTTCCATAAAATTACCCTCAAAACAAAACCACAAAGAACAATTTCATAAGTGAAACCAGCAAATAAAAACCAAAACAATGTAATGAGTGTTTTTGTTGTGAATATAAGCATTATTACTTTTCTTTTATGTTCTTTTTCTAATTTGGGGCATAATCCACCATCATTTGAAAATCTGATCTCTCCAATTTGAGAGGCCACGGTCTTGACATTACCATAACAGCATCCATCTAAACTATATTAAGAAATATATCCCATGTGTAACTTTGTTTTTGCTGAAATTGGCAAAACAGTTGTTATCATATTAAACAAGGTCCGTATTTCACCCAGACTGTAAAATTTCTGTTTTAAAATATTAGGCTGTATTCTCCAGGAAGAAGTATTGGCATGTGTTACTAGCACTTTTCAAATAGAAAATCAATAATTCTGGCTGCCTTTTTTTGTTGTTTTTAATTCTATGGAGAATTAATTTTGCCAGGAGCAAATAATTGTGGAGTAATTATGGGGTTGTAATGTTGATGGTACCTTTCAATAATATAAATCAGAAGGGGGGAGAGGGCTTGTGGTGTTGTATTTACTTTTTCACTTTCTTCTTTTGATAAGGAAAAGAATGAAAGGTATCTTCTTCTCTTCCCTAACATTTTGCTGATGTTGTCTGCCAGCCCGAGAATGAGTGGGTTCATCTATCAGGTAAAGTTAATACATGTACATAAGTGTATAAATGTGTTGAGGGGTGGGGTTTTTCTAAATAGTATTTCATAGAAAACTTGGAAGGATTGTTAAACTTCTGTATTTATAAAGATAAAAAGTAATTTCTGCAATACGAACGAGTCATCTGTGTTATTAAATTCTGGGCTAGAAGCCTGAGTGTAATTTTTTTTTAAAGTGGTTACTATCAGCAAGGGTTGTGGTTTTGTTGGTTTTTTTTACCTTGTTAGTAGTAGCTAATGAGAGGAAGTATTGGTAGCTTTTTAGATCTACATAGGAAAATGATGCTGTTGTACAGGTTGGTTAACACTCTTCCAAGTGCTGCTTAAGTCTTACCAAAACTACACAGCACTCCTAAGCTTGCCTCTGTTTCTTTAGGTTTGTCTACATTAGTGCTTTATCTTTGAATTAGAGCACTTTGCTGTGAATCTTCTAGTTTTCCCTGTTTAGTGATCTTTGAGTCACAGTGCAGAAGAAGTCTCACAGCTCACAGACTGGATTCCCTCTGGATGAAGCTGAACTGGAAGGCGTGCTCCAAAAGTGCACTTGATTGGCTACAACTACTGGAGCAGGTCAAGTACATGGACTGGCATTCGGTCTATGGCCCCAGCCTAGAGCTAGCCCAGTGTAACACAGCCTGAAATGCAAACAATGTGGCCTTCGGCTCCTTAGCACCAAGTGTTTCACTGCAGAAATCCACTACTTGCTGCTGGTAGACATGGTCTTTGAGCTCTCTAGCAAGTTTCCCAGCTGAATACTTCTTGCCTGTTTCCCCACTACAGAAATAGAGCAGCTGTGCTATAGTGCAGGAGGATCAGGAGCAACTGGGTTGACTCCTCTAGGACACGTTTTGCAGAAGCACCTGCATTCTGGGTGTGTAGTTTCAAAGACTCTTGAGGGGCGAAGTTAAAGCAAATGCACAGTCCATGAGTTTCTGAATTCTTTGTAAATGTTCTTAAAGTATTGTTGTGTGATTTACAGGCATCATGTTAAAACACCAAAAGTTCTAAAAGAAGCCTGAGGTTTCACCTGCTGTAAGTGCTTCTGTAAATCAGGCTCTCAAGCAGTTTGTTCCTTCTCCTGAGCAGTGATTCGTCTGCTCGTGAGGAAATGCTGGAGCATAGTCATTTGGGGTTTCTGTGGGATTAGCTACATCCAGTCACACTGTGTGGCTTTTTTTTTTTTTTAGAGCAATTAAATTCCAAAATTCATGTTTGAATTTGTATCTTACCTGCCATGGTAGTACCTGCATTTGTCTGAGACTGTTGCATTAGATGGTTCAAATGCACAATCAAGTTTCTGTTAGCTTTGTGCTGCTCATCAGAATTTTTAGCCAGTGCTTTATCCTAACATGGACGGAAAAAAGAGATTACAAAGGGCAGGTGACCTCTGTATCTCAAGTGCGACATCCAGAATTTCTGATGAAGAAAAATTCTTGTGTACTGGTTATAAAGGCAACTGACTGGAAATTTAGTGTGTTAACGAACAATAGGAAATAAACAATGAATCTGTCAGGCTTGATTTTACTCTGCCTTTGTACATCACATTTCTTCTACTTTCCCACCTTGTCTGCCAGGTGCACAGCAATTTTCTGTGCATTTGTCTTCAGGTTCTGCTCTGTATTGCCACAGCCCAACTTAGTGTTTGCTCCCAACCCTCTGTTGAATGCAAAAACCTTAATTTCCTCATAATCTCTCACGTGATTTTCCCAACACTGAGAACTTCTCAAATATTAATGACTACATACTCACAACAAGGCAAAATTATTTCATCGTTATTTGTGACTGTCTGGATTGTGTAACGTGGGCTGCCTGGACTTTTCTTCTGAGGCTCTGGTCTCAGAGCTGGGATGGATACGAGCAGAAGATGACGCAGCTCCCTCAGCCATTCCCAGGGAAACGATGCCTCTGGAGTATGCATCCTATACTACACGCTTCCTGTATTTCTGAATATTCCAGTTATCAGCAGGCTTCAGATGTTCTGGTTGATAGTGCTGATACCTGCTGCGTGAGCTAATTGGGAGAACTTTAGCAGTGGTAAACTGAAGTCACAAAGGGCACACAAATGATACTTTACAAGATGGCTTCACAATTTTGTTGAAAAGGGATATAAATGATTCATGAGTTCAGTTCCATTTTCTGGGTGTTTTGCTGACTTTGTACTTTTCCTCTCTGTGTGGCTCAGGTGATCTTTGTTCTCTGTCACCAGTCTTTTGCTTGGTGTATCCTCATATTCCCTTTTCACCTGTGTCAGCAGTTCTTGCACCTCTCTCAGTGTGACTGTACGCTGTGTGATTCATGAACATGGAAAAACAGAAGTGAGAATTTTAGGCTGCATTGTAGTGCATGATGCCACCATGTTTTTCCTTCAGTGGGGAAGCTGTTGCAAGAAAACGCTTCCTTTCTCTTCGGCATCTTGGGCTTGAGCATGCCCTGTGCATACAGAATACCAAGTGATTTTTAGTTTCCAAGCTTCTAAGAAACCTTTGTCCATTTTGCTGTCATTAGGAAAGAAAAAGGAGGGGAAAGTTGGGGGTTTTTTTCCCCTCCATTGCAGCCAAAATTCCACAGTACATAGTATTTGCACTTTTGCCAGTGTGTGCTGAATAGAGTTTCTGTGCAGGAGAATACAGGATCTGTTTTAAAGAACTTTAATAAAAGCTGTATTTTTGGTAAAGCCTTTCATCCTGACAATATTCAGTCTTATTTATTCTTCCGTGTTTCTAAAGGGTCAAAAAGTTATCCTAAACTGACTTTTTTTTCCCCCAGCTTGACTGGGTTTAAAATGAGAGGCTATCTTCTGCAAAATTAATATGTTCTTCTGAAACATTATAAAGTTAAAGGTGTTTTTACTGCTTTTGTTTTCTTTCCCCAAAAATTTCTGTGAGTGAATTTAGTAGTGGGGTTATTAGAGACACAAATCTTCAGTAAATAATTGATGCATTTGTTTAGTGAAATCTTCTTTTCTAAATCTGCTTGTACTATAAACCTTATTTTGAGAGCTAATCAACCAGTTTGCAAACATGCTTAAAGATGAGTTGCAATTGCCTCTAGTCATGTCATATGGATGATGCTGAAGGTCTGTGTTCCAAGGGGCTATGATGAATGACCGCTATTATATTTGTACGGATTTCAGCCTGCATAGGTATCAAATGGACTCGCTGAAGTCACAGGTGTCATTTGCAGAAGTTGGGAATATTAAAAACTTCCAATACGAGGCGTTTGTGTGGATTTTTAAATGTTTGCAAACCCATCAGTTTGTGTGTGTTTGCCAGTTCAGGGTGTATGTCTTTGTTCAGAGCTTGAAGTTTATATATTCTTTACTTGGTAATGTTTTTGTCTGTGTTTGTATTTAACTTCAATGTTACTGGTTTTGTTTGGTTTTTTTATAAGGGAAAACTGCCAACGACAGGAATGACTATCACAAAGCTAGAAGACAGTGAAAACCATAAAAATGCATTTGAAATATCAGGTATTGGCCATAAATATTTTTATTTACTACTTCACGATATGCTATTTCAAATATAAAATGATCTATCTGAACAGAGGCAAAAACTCTTTCGTTTTGAGGGTGACCAAGCACTGGCACAGGTTGCCTGGAGAGATCTCCGTCCTTGGAGATAACTCAATAGCTGTCTGGCCATGGTTCTGGGCAACTACCTGTAGGGGTCTGTGCTTGAGCAGGTGGGGGGCGGATGACCTACAGAGGTCCCTTCCGGCCTCAACCATCCTGTGATTATACGAATTTTTAAGGCAGCTACCCAGAGCCTCTCTTGAAAGTTGCTTTTTACTGCGTGTCTTAACCAGTTAACAAACTGTCTTTGCATGGGATTCATCCCTAAATTTCTGTATTTTAATGAATGGAAGCAGTAGCCTTGGAGAAGGTCCTTAATAATGAAGCAGTTCAAAGTATGCTACCCACTGGAAGAAAAGAAATTCCAGAGGCTCTGAAAGACCTTTAAGCAAGAGAAATGGTCCACCTCTTTCTTGAGAGACCTTTAGCATCTCTGCTGATGGTGGTTGCCATTGTACTTACTTTGGGTACCTTCTGTTAAGTCATTTGTTTCGGCATGTACCTTATTTCCTTGAGGGATTTAAAGGACAAGCAAGAGCAAGGTCCACACAGTGGAGCTTTATACCTTCATTCATTTCCTGGATCAATTCTGCCGCCAAGCAGGGTGCATTTAAGTAAAGTAATTGTGACCCTCTCAAGTGGCAGGCAGCATCACACATCAGTGCCATGAAGCAGAGGGAAAAAGCTGTTGATGGTGCATGTTCTTCTGAGATAACAGTTATGAAGCTGACCTCGGATGAGGAATGTGACGGGTTAAAATGGAGTTAACTGCAGGAATTAAAGTAATCTTTGGTTAATCTTCTTGGTGGTTTCCCAAGTGACTTTTGCCTCAGCTTTAATATTAGATTCAGACCAACTTTATGCCTTTTTCTGAGAGAAGATCAGTGAACTGTATTTTATAACTTTTCCGATTTTGTAGCTTACAGACTCAAGAATGACATTTTAGGCTATATGCTGGCTTTCCTGGGGAAGATGGAGAACCGTAAGGCTACTAGATGAGCCTGTCTCCTACATCTATTTCCTATCGTTAAAGGTTATCTTTAATTATTACAGGTGGGGAAAAAAAGGTAGAACTCCTGTACTTGGCACAGGAACAAATACATGGAGGAAATGTCTCTTAAAACCTGGAAAAGTGAGATGTTCTAAAATTTTTGCTTAGTACTTAGGGGATATAATGTTTTAGGAAATTAGTGTCTTTATAATCACATCAGATTGACTAAGTTGTTTTTCTGTGGTTTCCTACATCTTCTGTTTTCTGTCACCTAGGAAATATGATTGAAAGGATACTAGTGTCTTGTAACAACCAACAAGATTTGCATGAATGGGTGGATCACCTGCAGAAGCAAACCAAAGTCACAACTGTTGGGAATCCCACCATTAAACCTCACTCTGTGCCATCTCACACAGTAAGAAGTAGCTTCTGGATTGAAGTGAATGAGCAGTGTATGCAGAATTAGGATATCTGGCAAATACACTGCCATGTAAAGCATTTTTCTAGCAGCTAGTAACAAGAACTGAATGTTATGACTGTAGTTTAATGGGTCAAAAGATCATTCTGTTTTCAATTGTGTGAACAAAGAATAAAATGCTTAGATCTTCATGTAATAGTTTAACAGGGTAAGAGAAATTTCATTCTCATTAATTTTTCTATTTTGACAAAGTAATACCTCACCATCTTTTAAGTAGCCTTAAAACAGTAGGTTTTAATTGGTGATACACTTGACAGGCTGTGGAGAAACAATTTCCTTAAGTACCTTCTTTTGGGTACTGCATTTGAGTTGTTGGATATGAATGGGTCTAAATTTAGTTCCACCCTCAGTGGTGAGAGAAGTGGGAGCAGGGCTGCTTGTAGTTATTCTTTTAGTGTGTGCTCTTTCTGTGGTAGACAACAAAAACTTCTTAAACTCCATTTTTCCCAAATAATAATTTAGTGTCAAAACTTTCAAAGGCCAGCTGTAATAAACAGAACCACTAGATAGCGAATTAAATTATTTCACCAATCCTTGATGATTTATTGTGATAATATGCTTTCTTTCTCTTCCCCTCACCTTTGTATCTCTGACAGCTTCCTTCCCATCCAGTAACACCCTCCAGCAAGCATTCAGACAGCAAGCCAATACCACTGACTCCTGCATACCACACTCTCCCTCATCCGTCACATCATGGGACTCCACATACCACGATAAACTGGGGACCTCTGGAACCTCCGAAAACCCCCAAGCCTTGGAGTCTGAGCTGCTTGCGACCTGCACCTCCATTACGGCCTTCAGCAGCTCTTTGTTATAAAGAGGTGAGATGCAGCAGCCAAGAAACATGACTGTGTACCAGGCCTACAATGGGAAATTTAACTTTCTTTTTTACATGCCACCATTGTATGGTTTTGTGCATGCTTTTACATAAAGATGATTTAACAGCCAATGCTGAATCAATGGTAATGGACTAGTGAACGCTGTTTATTTCAAACAGGGATTTAGTCTTGCAGCTGAGAAAATACTAAAGCTTGTTAGGAGAGGCTTCTCCTTCCTCCCCCAAGTGCTTCCACTTATTTCTATGCTTTATCAAGTTAATAAATAAGATTATGTTTATTTCTTTTTAAAACTAGTGATTCCTTTGTTAAGTATCATCCAGGCTTATTGCAAAGTAAATTATTTGCTAAGGACACTGCAAGGTATAATTGACTCTTGGTTCCTCAGTATTTACCACTGTTACTAGATAATGGTAACTGTCAAAATGTGTAATGTTTTTGTACTTGAAAGAATCTGATGGCTAATGTTACTATTAGCAAAAGAAAAAAAAAAGCTTAGATTTTAAGATGCTGTTGTAGTTTTTAATTAGCATATGGTATGAATCAGGAATCTGTTCCAAGAGAAATAAAACGTAGTGTTTTTAATCACAGAAGGGTGGTGGTGGTATGTTAATTTGGTCCTGCCACTACATTTTGTGAGGCTTTATAAATATTAAACTGTTAGGTTTGTGTTGGAAGTCTGCATGTATGTAAGGAGGAGAATATTGGATGCTTTGTGGCTTGGTGATACCCCTGTTTCAGTATCTTTGTCATGCGTTCTTATGGTACTAATTTAGTGTGAGCAACAGGGCCCAGAAGGAATCATGCTTGCAGAATCAAATGTTCTTAGGCATAACTGCATGAGATGTTGACAGAAAAATTTTATTAGGCATAACTGCATGAGATGTTGACAGAAAAATTTTATTTTACAGACATGTAAATTGCAGTTTCTTGGAAACTGTAGCCTGAACACTGTGCCCCAGTGTGGCCTGGCTGCGGGTTTTTTGGTGGTGGCTGTGTGTGTGTGTGACTTTTTTTTTTTTCCCCTTTTCTTTTGTAAATCCCCTAAACAACAGGGAAAAAGTAATAGGTGATCTGCAATTGGAAGGTTAGTATTTGGGCTTAGTTGCTACAAGAGGTTCTTCTGTTTGGCCATAGTATATGCTCATTTTGTAATATAAGTTAAATTCCTTTCATGTTTTCATGAACTAAATTCTCCGATGTGGTAAAAATTTCAATCATCTTTACAGTGTTCAGCGTACAATGATGTTCAAAACCTATCTTCATCTTCTTTGGTCTGTCCTGCTCATTCACCTTTTTACTTTCTTGTTCTGTATTTTTATAGAGGATGTCTTGTATCCTTAAGGTAAGGGGTAGACCAGTATATTCCTTTTGTTCCTGTAACCCAGCATTGTTCCTGTAAATTAGCATGACCATGGTTTGAGCAGAAAGGCTGTATTTGTTGCTGTATTTTTTTGCTGTAGAGCTTTGTAAGAACAGACCTACACATTTACAAATTCTGGCTTTACAGAGTATACTACCTGCTGAGCTTCCTTGTTAGGTCCTTTTTTTACCTGCTTCTAAGTAGATGAGTGAAATGGGTTGTCTCTTTAAGAGTTAGGGGAAAAAAACCTATGTTAATGTATGCCTGCCTCTTCCCTTCGCTCTAGCTCCCAAACAGCCTGCATGTTTTTGCAGCAGCTTTTCTGTGTATTTCTGTTACTAGAACAGATGAAATATCTGACTTTGTGTATAGTTGGAGGAAGGGTAGAGCGTAAATCAGCCAGTTCAGGCAAACTGGATGTGCCAAAAAAGTTAGTAAACGGAATTTGGTGCTGTTAAAAGATTTTTAGTTAGTAACTCCTGGATGCATCATAGAAGTTAAACTTTGAAATATTGTGGAGAAGCTCTACTCCTTTGTATTTTTATTTTCCCGTTACAGGATCTCAGTAAAAGCCCTAAAACCATGAAAAAGCTGCTTCCCAAACGCAAGCCAGAACGGAAGCCATCAGATGAAGAGTTTGCACTGAGAAAAAGTAAGAGAGACTTGAACAAATATCTGCATAATACAAAGGCTGGAATTAACAACAGTTTAAATTCTGTGGAAGTTAAATGTACAGTGTAAGCAAGTCATCTGGTTTCCTCTCTCCTGTCAGGGGAGAGGGGGTGGGTATCTCCAGAGGATGATTTGTTTTATTCATTTTAAGTGCTTATGTCACGATAGGATTAGTTGCTTTCTAGAGCCTTACTGTTGACTACAGTAGATGTATGCTTGTGAAGTGCCTATTTTATATCTGTTCGCTACAGAGGGAAGTGAAGTGGACTATAGAGCCATGTAAAGTTCAGTAAGGTAAACCTGTCTTTTAACACTGTAAACAACAGTTTGAAGATCCTATCCCACTCTTGCTTAGTAGCTATGTTCTCTAAATTGATCACGGTAGGAGCTTCTGCTGAGCTGGGTGCTGGAAAGTTGGGTATTGCTGCTGGTTTGAAAACTAGTTGCATCCACAGACACACTCTATGTGAGATCCAACAGTCTGCTCTAATCTCCTAGAAATAAGGTCATTTGCTAGTGTCTGTGAATAAATTGCAGAGCTTAGACTGCTTGAAATCTGAAGAACAGCACTGAGCCAAGAGAGGTTGATGAATATATAGAAAAACAGAAGGGTCCAAAATCTGGATGTTGGGATAATTTGGGGTGGAGGGAACATTAATGTTATCAAGCAAACACAATATTCACTTAGAATTAGAGTGACACTGACCACTTTCTTAGAAATTTGTGTGAATAATCCAATTACTTGTATCAGTAAAAGAGAGGGTACTTAAGCCGAAGGCCAGGTTCTTCTACTGCAACTTCTGCTTCTCTGTGTCTGTCCTTTGCTCCTCGGCTTTTTAAGATGGAGAATGTGCCTTGAGCCTTCAAGGCATGAAGCGTGTTGTCATAAACGTTGTCTCTCACTGGTTTATGTAGTGTTGGGGAGAAAAAGCTTTTCCTCAGGGCACTGTTGGTTTGTCTAAGGTGGAGGTCCTTCTGAGTGTGCTGTGAATTTCATATGGCAAAGGTTAAGGTAGTGAATAGAATGATCCTGTGTTCATAGATGCACAAGCAGATGTTTTAGTTCAGGAGGTTTTATCCTTAGGGGGAGGTATCTATTTAGGAAAAATGAAAGTACTGCAATACAGTATCATTTCAGGTGTTGAAGGATGGAGGTTCAGTAGTTGTAATGACAGCAGTAAAGCTGTCAACTTCTAGATTTAGGAATTATTAAAGAACGCTTAGTGAGAGGAGATGAGAGGTCTTTTTTGGGGGAAACAGGGGGTCTATAGTTTGCAGATACATTGTTTTACTCCTGATTAAATTAACACCTTTCAGTATTTTGTATGTAGGAGACAACTTTCAGTAAAAGGGATTTTTGGTGGCTTTAAGTTAGTGTTGCTTACAGAAATACTTACTG
>VFFE01007673.1:866626-901734 GCA_008921705.1 Burhinus oedicnemus | reverse complement strand
GAACCTTCTGTTATGTTAGTGCTTCTTCAACCTTTTCCTGCTTGTGGAGCTGTAAAAGTTTTCCACTGAGGAACTTCTATTGAACTTAAAGCTCACTGATAGATAGGTTTGGGTTTTATTACTTACCTTCTGTGGAATCCCAGGGATTTATGAGCTATGTTTTGAGAACTGCTATGTCAAATTAGTATTATAACATACAAACCAAAATAAGTAAGGTATTTCAACTGAGTGCCCTCATAATACTCATTTCAGAAGTGAAATATTTGTCCTGCTACTGTAATAATATGGTGCTCTATGCTAACAACAATGAAATCCAATTACCTCTGCCTTGAAAGAGAAATAACCTGTACCTGTGTCTCTTACACTGTGGGGAAACTGTATCAGGTCAAGATAATTTCTTCAACAGTTAGCTTGTCAGCTGATCCTGACAAATGTTTGGACAGTTGGGTTTGCTCTGGTGATAATAAATCACAAAACCTAACAGGATGCATTGGCTGACAGAGAAAACTGCTACATTTTGATACTGAAGGCAGTTCAGATTCACACAGCAGAAGATCTTCAAGCCTAGTTTTTTCCTCAAGGAGGAATACAGGAAAAATGCTTTTAAAACAATAAATCATCTTTCCCCACACATCGACTCCTAGGTCCATCTAAACTAATGGTAGAGCTACCTGTAGATTTCAGCTTGATTGGAATTTCACTTTGTTGCAAGTGAACAATTTGACAGCATTTTTACTGAATTCCCCAAGGAGAAGATTTGCTGTGGAGCTCTACGTTTAGGAAAATTTTGCCATGTTAAGCTTGAGTAGTTACATTTTTTTCAGTAGTGCTGTTTCTGCTTTGAGGTCTGAGAAGTTTAATTACTCCACTTGTCGCTATCATGTAGGTGTATCTGTGAAATCTTTACTAATGCACACTGGACTGAAATTGTACTGACATATTGATTATGCTGTTAATGCTGAGCTTAATTTTCAATAGTGTGTTGTTACCCCTTGGTAAATCTGATTACATATACAAAATAAAAAAATTTTCGAGGTTTCTTTTCTGTGAATTAATATTCTGTTCCTTGATTTCTTTGATTAAATAATGAGATAATGTGCATATAGGAACTGGAGCATACAGGTTTTTTCAGTTTAATGGCTGTTTGGTTGAGAACCAGAGTGACCACACTTCAAAACATGTTCTGTGCAACTTCAGATGCTCAGAAAAGTTCTTGAATGTCAGGGTAATTACTCTGACTTGGTTTTTTTTTCCAAGCATTTCAAAATAGTATTTTTTCTTTTTAAACTGTTACTTTTGCTCATTGAAGTTTGATTTATAAAACGGGATGATTAAGAGAATTTTAAAGGGTTGTTTAGACTGAACTTTGGTCTCAACCAAAATGTAGTGATTTATAAAGGCTGTTCTGTAGTAAGAAACATAACCATGTTTAAAATTCTATTTTTCCCATTGATTCTAGGTACAGCTGCTTTAGAAGAAGATGCTCAAATTCTTAAAGTCATTGAAGCATATTGCACAAGTGCCAAAACACGTCAAACACTAAATTCAAGTAAGTTAGAAAGTACTGAAATGGCTAACTAAAACACAATTAGATAGTTTGCAAAAAAGAGGTGTATGTTTTCAGGCCTTTGCAAGTAGCAAGCTGGACCTGGAAGAAATAATAACCTGTTTCTAGCTTATTATCAGTGCCGAGTGTTTTAAGTATTGGGCGCCAAGGACCATGGTTAGAGACTGTAATTCTTTCAGTATTTTAAAAAAAAAAAAAATCAAACAAAAAAAAAACCCAAACCAAAAGTCACTACTTGGTTTAAAATTGCACAAAACCTTCACTAATGACTAAGAGGTGTCTGAACTGAGTATCACAGTTAATCAGTATGCTTTTTGATAAATTTGAAGAAGCTGGTAAGTAGTGACGAGGAATAAAGTAGTAGTCACAACTTTGGAGGAGTCTGTATTTGCCTTGTTCTGTTCAACAAAGACTTCCACTATGGAAAAGTAACCTAGGCCTATAAAAATTACTTTTATTGCCACTAGTTGTTTTTAGTATTAATTACAAATTTTAATCCCATGTCATAATTTCTGGAGAAATTGTTCGCAGATCTGTGTGTTGCTTAAAGCCATTTTTAGTTTCTCAGATCAATACCTAGCTTATTGAAAACCTGTAACGTCCTTCTGGGGTCCTACTTCATTTAATCCAAATCGAGGTTGCCATGTGGAGTTCCTCTGTATTGTAAGTAAAACGTTGCGCAAAGCAGGGGAGCCCACCAGCATGTGTTCCATTTACACAAGGAAGGAGAAAATGCTGTTGCGTTTGTTCCGATTTGCACAGTTTTTGCACTGTTGAATACCCATTTAATTTAGGGATTCTTGGAACACAGTATAATGATCCTGAAGTACTTGGCTGGTTTTGCTGTTGTCAGGAACTAGAAGAGTGGACATTATAACTTAGTCCTTACTTGTCCGCTAAAGCTGTTTAAATTTGTGATATCAATCATTGTTACTGCTACGCACAGCACTCTGTGCCTGTTTTGCTTCCAAGCAAAAGCACTTTATGCTGACAGTTGAAAAGTCTCAAAATGCAGTTGCAAACTTAGTTCATGGACTTTCCTAATATGTTTTCACTTACTATTATCACCTTGGAAAAAAATGCCACTACTTTGTATTCATATGTACTTTTAAATGGGAATATAACCCTTGTATTAGACTGTAGAAACTTTTGAAGTAAGATTGAAAACCTTCATTTTAATTCTTGTCTTGATGAACTGTGGGTCTCCGAGGTGATAAAATTAGCTACTATTACATAAATTTTTATTAATACTAATCTATTTTGTAGCCTTACAGTTATTACAGTAGTGTGTTTAATTTGATAAAAGGAAATGAGTGTGTTCAAAATTTTGAAGATATACTGTTGTTCCAAACAAAATTAAATGAGATGGTTGCTGTTTAAACATCTCAACTGTGATCTTTTGATTATTTCCAAGGATAATGTGACAAGAAATGGTTGGGGAAACATTTGCACTTGCACAGTAGTGAGTGTGCAGATATAAAATAGATATGATTTTTTTTTGCTTTTTTGCCTATTTTTTTCTTTTCTATGTATATTTAAGAAATATACATAGTGCTGTGAGTATCATTACATACATCAGAAATCAGCAGCTTTTATTTGCTCTTAATTGCAGCAAGAAACAATTTTTTTATTGATTAAGCACACAGCTGCTTTGTTTGGAAAGAATAGTGTTGTCATCTAAGACTTTAGGTTTCAGAAGATCCATTTGTAGACTGGAGTTGGAAATGGGGAAAAAACCAATTGTGTTGGAATTGCTTCTTTGGGAGCAGTAGTCAGTGTAGAAGAACAGAATGAAAGAGTTGCCTGTCATCCGTGAAGTACGCCCTTTTTTTTTATATATTCCTTTCTTACCTCTGTGTTAATATTCTGCCTGTCCCCCACAGCACTCATTTGGCAATTCTCCTTCCCGCACCTTAGTCCAAAGCCCAAGGGGTGTCTGCTTTTGGCAATGTCAATTCAGCAGAGCTGTGGCACCAGTGGAAACTGGCAGGGTGTGGTGTTAGAGGTAGCAGAGCAACTTTTTTCAGTTGTTTGGGTGGGGAAGATGCGGGGTTTAATTTGGGGAGACAGATGCAAATAAGAGAAGAGAGTTTCACTTTCTCCTGCTTCTTATATACTCAATTTATTTCACATTTCTGCTCCAAATGGAGGTTTAAAATGTTTTGAAATATCGTGTGTATGATGGCTCATAGAATGGCCACTTACATGGTTTCAATCCTCAAATATTGCCAGGCCCAAAAGCGTTAAAAAAAAAAAAAAAAAAAGTAAGTGTCCTTAGCTGTGTTTGACCACTACCCTAGACATTTTGAAGTATTTAATTGAGAAGACAGATTCAGATAGAGGTGTGTAGGAAGAGGTGTGTGAAGGATTGGGACAGACCAGGCTGTGTTGCTGTTAGCTCCTTGGCCCTGTTTTTCTGTGAGTTAACTTACTACATGGTTAAACAAATGACAAGGGGTACAGGCACAGAAGAGCTGTAGTTTGACAGTCCCTTTGAGTGGGTGCAAGATGTTGCTGCCGATGTAGAAAGTCAGCAGCCCTGCTCTGCATGAGATCCTTTGCTTTTTTCCCCCTGCATTTTCCTCTTTACAGTGGTGACACAAGCACTTCTGTGGCTGCATTGTGAGCTGATGGGGAGATTACCTGCTTGAAAAATAATGTTTTGTAGGGTTAATTTTCATCTGAAATTGTTCCCTGACTTGGTTCACCAAGCAGCCATACAAATGACTGTGTCATTGCAAGGGAGGGAAAGGATGGAGGTACAGATGTGTGGTGGGGAAAGAGCTGTTGCTTTCCATATCAGCACTGGATCATGCTGGCTTACTGTGTTTATTGCTCTGTCCCCAGTCAAATCCCCCCCAAACTAGAACTGACTCCATACTTCAAAAGAACCTAACTTTGTCTTCCAAAAAATGTACTTTCAAACAAGATTTTGGTTATTCAAAATTCTCAACTGAGGCTGCTTACAATCTTAAAAACCACTTCAAAAATTGTATTGTAACAGTTCAAACGTTATTACATGCTAAGTGTAATTTAACCTAAACTCCAAACAAATTAAAAAAAAAATATCTTTGGTGCCTTTTTAACAATATTTTCTCTTTTCCTTCTCTTCCCATCACCTTTTTGCTTTTATTTCATGTGTTTGGTTGTGGCTATTCCTTACGTTCTCCTCCTCATCCCACCTCTGCCTATCCACATCCACCATTTCATTTCACCTATACATCCTTAGCATGGCAAGGCACTGACCTGATGCATAATCACGTCTTGGCTGATGATGACCAATCAAGTCTAGACTCCTTGGGTCGTCGCAGTAGTCTTTCTCGTTTGGAGCCTTCAGACCTCTCAGAAGACTCTGACTATGACAGTATATGGACAGCCCATAGTTACAGAATGGGGTCTACATCTCGTAAGAGCTGTTGCTCATATATCTCTCACCAGAACTAATGCACTTCTGAGCTTTTTCTTAACAAATGCTTGTTGTATCACAGCCTGCTTTTCTTAGATGTTTTCTTGCTGTTCCTTGTCTCTTTAATGTGATATTTTAACAACTTCTGAGGGAGCTTCTGAAACTTCAGTTATACCTGGTGGAAGGCTCTATTGCCAATTCAATACACGTACAAAAAAAAGTCATTCTTAAAAGTGTATATCCTGTTAAGGATGATACTTTTCGAGGTGGGTTTTTTGGTTTTGTTTTTGTTTTGTTTTTTTAACTGACAGGTGTAAATTTGTAGCTAGCTCTGGTCTTTTTTTTTCTTTTGACTTGGTCAGTGTAGCAACAGGTCCTTTCTTATTTTCTTTTTTTTATTTTGGATACAGCACGCTTTTGTATTTTGTACTGAAACCATACTGGTTTGTGAGCCGAGTGCCAGCAATATGGAAGTACCTTAGCGATAGTGGTTGGATTTTCTACGTATTATTAACAAATACAGAGCTGGTAGAATAAGAAAAATGCAGCTTAAAAATGAGCAGTACAAGAGCTGTAAAATCATTCCGTTATTCTCGTATCTGGCCCATTTGTTTGGAAGAGCATTTGCTTATCCATAAAAATTTCTGTTTTTATACTGCTGTCTCTTCCTCATTGCTTAGATGTTTATACAGAGGACCGCACTGCTCTCCCTGCCTCGAGTCTGGCAGTTGTCATGAAAACCCAGCAGTCCATGCTCATCACATGCAGTGTTTTGATAATCTTGTGTTACCTATGGTCATACTGTCACTTTACTATATGCAGTAGCGTGGCAGAAAGCAGGGTCTAGATGTTTACTTGCCTGTTAAAATACACAGCTGTCAACTCTCAATTGACCATTCTTCTTGAAAAGATGAGATGAAAATGGTTCCCCTGATGGAGGCTCAGGTGTTCAGCATCTGAAACTCTAGGTACAACTGCGATCACATTGGCTTGTGTGAAGTTCTGAATAATAGAATGCTTGGCTTTTGGGTTGTACTGTTTGGAGCATGTCTGTGACAGATTTTATTGTCTTGTAACTTCTCTCACAAGCAGGTTTGTTTTCAGCAGCAGCTCTTCACTTACAGTCATGTTGGCTTTTCAGAGAACTGTGACACGCTGTGCACAGCTGAAGGTCTCGAACCTGCACCTGGGGCACTGCTGGGGTGAAGTGCGTGTGCTCTGTCTTGTCGATAATGTAATTGGCGTTGAAACAAAAATGGCCTGTTTTATAAATCTTCATTAGCATTAGGGAAAAGCATGTGATAAAAGGACAGAAACAGTTCTTGTTTTCACCAGGGTCCCCCGATGCAATTTCCCTACCCCTTTTCAAGTAAGCATGTTATCCTGTGTTCAGGTACTACTCTATGAACGAGTTCAGAATAATCACAATGCAATTGTCTGCTGCTTGGGAACTTGATCACACCGTTTAAAAGATAATCAATACCTTTCTGCAGGTTACATGATCAGAAAGTTAGTAACTGCTAGGCATGCGTGATTCCAGAAGGTGATCAGCGTGGAGAAGCTATTTCAGAGCAGTTCACATCTGCAGATTTGCATTCAGTTTTGTTTGATCACCTGCTTTATTCTCTCTCACTGTTGTTGGCATTCAAAAATGTGACTAACAAAAGCAGCAGTGCTTACCGAGGAGGGGTTTTGGGGGTACATTTTACTAATAGTTCTATATTAACATAATGATCAGGAACTTGTGTATGTTGAACATTTTTCAAAGTGGAGGAATGTTGCTTAGAGAAATGAGATAAATACGTGTGCTCCATACCATTCCACAGCGCATTTGTAATCCACTTCACTCCTCTCTTCCTTTCAGTCAGTTTTTGGTTTTTTAACATATATGGAAAGTATGGATTGTGGGTTTTTTCCTCCTGTTTCTTAAACTGTGGTGTTCTAGTTGAATAATGTTTTCTGCATTGGGTAAATGGTAATTCCTTTGTCTGTTTTATGTTATATAGTGTAAATATGAGTTTGAAATACAGTTGTTGCACTTGAACTTTCCTTATCACACAGAATGTTTTGTTATCCAGATCCGAAGATTTTATTGACTTTCTATGCACCAAAGCTTTGACAGTTTACCACCATTAATTATTGTAGCATTTAAGTCATTAACTATTATCATAATTAGGATCTCTTGTAGTAACATCACTGCACATTTACAATCACTCCATGTCTTCAGTGTTACAGGCCATAAGCTATTGTGAACTGATCAGGAGTATTAGCGCAACATGCTTAAAATTTAAAAAAAAAAAAAGCAAATGTGGAAATGGTGGTATTCAGTCCAAAGGTTCAGTGTTTCTATTTTTGTGGAACTTTAGTCATGGTAATAATAGTACCTTATGTTTATGCAATTCTGTAAAATATATGTGTACAGTTACAAATACACTGGAAGGATGGAGAATCTGAATTAGAAGGTAGGTCCAAGCCATTGTCAGCCCCTCTTCACATGGCTTATGCAGTGTTTCCATAAATTAGTATTTGCCATAAATTGAAACCAACCAATATTAATTGGGTGTTTTGCATAATCCTGCCAAAACACAGTAATGTGTATATAGTGACGTAAAACATAAAAAAAAAATAATATATATATTGTGCACTTCATTTGTGAATGGGAGAAGCCATCTTTAGTAGGTGACTGCCTTTTGAAAATACAAAATGGATGTATATCTGAATGTTGCATTGTACTGTACAGTATGCATATTGTTTGTGGTTGCATATATCAATTAAGTGTTTTGTTTTATATAAAAAGGACATCTGTTATGTACAGTTGAAATAAATTTTGCATTTGCTAGACTGTGACTTTAATATTTAATTATTACACAGGGGGAAAGGACAGCATAACTTGTAACTTAACACTTAACTTCCTCTTCTCCCCATGCCTCCTTTCTCTCCCTCCCTTCTTCCCGGAGGAATCAAATGCTGAAATGAAAGAGCTTTTTTGACATAAGTGTGTAATCTTCGTTAAGTGTAGTTGACAACTGCAGGAAAGGCAATGTAATGTGAAGTATGTATCCTTCTGTATCCTCTTCTTTTTAAAATAACTATTCAGAGATGTTGCCATCGATTGAATGTTTTTCTGTTGCCTCCCTCTCCCCTTAATTGATTTTTTTTTTCATTTTTTCAATTGGCGTATTCAGCACGGGCTGAATTATTGGAGCAATCTAAAACCTACTTCTGCAGGTCCTGTTTATGAATATGGTATTTGTTTCTATAACCTTATGTATTTTCAAGATTTAATATTATAAAATTTTTCTCTTTAAAACAAGAGTGTTTCTACTTAAAAGATGCTCATATTTGAGTGAATTTAAATAAAACAACCTAATGTACATACTAAAATGTTTGCATCAGAACGAATGAAGTAATCGCCTATTAAAAGGTCATCACATTTTTTTTTTTCTATGACTGTAGCAACTCTAGTTTTAGCCCTACAGCCCTCTGGTTGTGTAGTTTTGTGTTGGTTAGTGAAATATAGGAAGTTTAGTGGGATAGCTCTTTCCAAATGTTGTCTTAGAAATATCCCACTTCAGATGGTGTATCTGTCTTTCAAACTCTTCATTCTGTTCTTACATGACTAACACACATGGAGTTTTATGTGTTTCAGTCCACTTTAATTATTTTCATTTTACTCATCAAAACATTTTACTGTATACTGCATAGATCTGTCATTTGAGTCATGTGGGGTTTTTTCCTATTTGTGCCAAAACAATTCATGCCAAAACCTTTTTTATTACTCCCAAGAATTTGCAAAAAAAATGGTGTGTTTTATACATTGCACTGAAGTTTGGATTCTGATTTGTTATCTGTAGAAGATACTAAAGGCCTCCCTTTTGACTTTGGCATGTCTATAGCATGAAGGATTGTTTTTTTTTTTTCAGTGCATTAATCTCAATGCACACAGAATCTGGGAGCACCTTTTTTAGGATTCTTCATATGAGGACTTCATCAAAAACTCACTGGGAAAAAGAAGATTAATTTGGCAGGTCTGCTCATCCACTTTAACATCTTAATAACTAATGCAATGAAACACTGAATGTTTTAAATGACAAGTAACTCTTATTTTTTTGTGTAATGTTTGCTTCTCCGGGAAACTTACACGTCCGTACATACTACATACGTGGCTAATGGTAGATCTAAACAGTTGCATATGCACATACTTTTTTCATGTTTTTCAGTGGCAAGTCAGTCTTTGAAACTCAAGCAGGTAATTTTGAAGAACTTCTTAGCTTATGAAGAGAGCCTAGTAAACTTGGGGGAAAACAGAATTGTATATTCACAAGTACTGTTTCTAATTATCGACCTTTATTGTGCCTTGTTACCCTTACCTCTCCTAATCACAATAAAGGTATGAAAAAGTAAAGAAAATAGCAATACTTAAAAGCTATGCAACAGAATCATTACTGATGGCCTCAAATTACGCTGTGCATTTTTTTTAGAATTAACCATCACCACATAGCTTACTTCTGTAGCTTAAATTAGGATCCTCGTAGTCGCTGGAAGAGGGCAAACTCTTTGTAGAGTATCACTGCGGAAGTACCAAGTTTGAGCCTTCTCCACATGGCCAGCTGGAGGAAGGAACCCTGTTCTTATCATAGAATCATCTAGGTTGGAAGGGACCTTTAAGGTCATCGAGTCCAACCTTGATTGTCTGGGGGAGCTGGCTTTTTATTAACTGAGGCCAGCTACTTTAAGTAGGTGATATGAATACCCACCTCCATTTTACTGTTGGCTTAAACAGTTCCTGGACAGACAAGGTCTTTGAACACAGGTGGGGACTTAATATCTGGTTAAAGTGAAAAGGTATCTGAATTTCACTCCCCTTCTTTTCCTTCCCTCCTGCCTGCTGTTTTCAGATCTGTGCAAAACTTCTGGACTCTCTTCACATGTGTCTGCTTAAAGATTCAGAACAAAGGACCAGACTGATTACCGGTACAGCTCCTTCTGAAGCCTGGCTTCTGTCAGGAAGCAGCATGGTACCATATCAACCGTTTTTTGAGATGTCACGCTCCCTTTGGAGGACAGTGAATAAAAGGCTGGGGTTGTGCAGTTATGCTTGCAAACAGGCATCACTGAGAACCTCTGTGGCATTCAGTCTGCACTCTAGTTTCTTTCTGTTTTGATGTTAAGACCGTACTCCAGGGCTGGGAGTGATGTTCTGCTGGTTTCAGATGGGTGTAGAGTGAACTTCTGTCATGAAGTCTTTCAGCCACATAAATATCCAAATAGGTTTCAGCTTTCCTTTTTTCCAGAAATGCCCAGAGCTGCTTGCTGGCGTGGCTGATTGATTAGGCTGGAAGGGGGATCAGACACTGAAAACTAAAAGCTGTTACCCACAAGCCTGTTCTTGTATCTCAGCTGTTGCACCACATTGCATAGTGGGTATTGTTAAGGTCTCTAGCCCAGGTCTGAATGCCAGGTGGGCTATGTTATTGTTTGTTTTACTCTGGACGCTAAATTTGCTAAACGTGTAATTCAGGGTATGGTATTGGCGAAAAGCATTGTAATTCCTTATTTTCCACTCTTGGGCTGGGAGATACTAATACTGAATAGATACCTTTGTTTTCTTGATGGAATTTAATTGATGGAAACTGAGTTGAATCTTGATCATAGTAGCCAGTTGTTTTGCCTTAAATATGCAACAGACTTCTAAACAGTGGGATCATTCTTCCAAGACCCTGGATTTAGGAGTTTCCCATTGAAAAATTGTGGCAATTTACTCAGCCTTAAGATTTGTTTGCTAATCTTCAAGTAATTGTCTGGGTTTGTCAAACATCTTTTCTTCTTCCGTCCACCTTATTTCCTCCAATACCCCCCAAATAAAGCAAAATAAAAGTCTGTTTTGTAAAGCTTTGGGCAGGTGGGTGGGGTTCCTTTTTTTTTTTTAAACTAGTACTTTTGGTTGTATTGTCTCAAGGTGATTTGGGGCCCGAGTTGTTGGAAGGCAATTTAAACATTGTCTGTTCTCCTGTTTGACTTGGAACGAGACTGAGTAGTGTCTCTTAATAAAATTCAGCATGAAACTTTCACATTTAGGATTGAGGAATGGCAGATAGGGCAAACTGAAGTAACTTTTGCTTCTTCTGCACTACTTCATGAAAGTGTGGAATATGTCTCAGAGAGGTGCTTAGGATTATCTAACTTGGGGCAGCTTCCTGGACCATGCTTTTAGTACAACTCCGCATGAAAATACCCACTGTGCTATAACACAACCTTGTCTTCATGTCCTAAAGGTGTAGCTTGTAAACTTTTCTGGAGAGAAATGGTTACATAGAGCATAGCCGTAGAGAATCTGGTGGAGGCACAACGTGGTATTTGGGGAATATTGCCAACCACCAGTAATGAGGTGACTCTGCTTGAAGTTCATTCTAGGTGTATAATTGCCAGAAAATGCATGTTAAAAAACAAACACCAAACAAAAAACCAAAAAGCAGACAGTGAAGTAGCTTCATTTTGCCTTTAGAACTTGACACATCAAGTCTGATGTTACTGTGCAAGTACTCATTTGATGACAGGGTCCTTTGCAGGGTAGATGGACTGTGTTTGTACCTTTGATACTTAGCAAGTGCTTGTGGGGTTTAGGAAAAAAAAATCCACAACAAACAAACAAAAAAACTCCACCCAAAACTCACAAGAAGCAAACCAAGATAAAGGAAAAAGTGGGGTTTTTTTGCATAAGTACAAACTGTAGGAGCAGTGAGGGTTCTGAGATACAAATGAAAAAGTTGCATGGCCAGGAGTATCAGAGCAATGAAGGCAAGGGTGAAACTTGTGATGTCCTGAATTCCACACTAGTTAATGTTTTGTGGCACAGGAAGGTCAGTGTTCACAGCAACAGTTTTACATCATGTACGTGTGTGTACTGTGTGGTTTCCTTGTGTGTTTAATGTTGGTGAACATTTTGTTTTTAATGAAATTGCATTCTGTGTCTCAGTGCTATTAAGTGTTTACTGTGCTATGCTGTACACGCATCAAGATATGCTGCTGCAGACATCTGTTTTATGTGCATGTGTGTATATTACTGTACAGCTGGGACATTTTTTTTTAAAGCTGTCTACTCCATGCTATTTCTGCTTTGCAAGGACCGATGTTACTCTGACCAGGCAAAGATAATTGGATGCAGCTCTATACAGAGATAAATACAGAGCACTTCTGTTTGGTTGCGGGGAGTCTTGGTGAGAAACACATGGCAGTTCTCTCCTTTTGGTCAGTGTCTCCCTTGGCACGTGGTGGACTGAGGTGCTCCACATTGGTACAAAGACCCAAAATGTAGTGATCTGGTAGCAGCTGCTGCCAACTAATTCCTAAAATAACATTTAGCTTGGTGTTCTGTGTTATCTCATGGGCTAATAAAGCAGAGCAGTAACCAGTTGACTGAAATAAACATAAGACAACTTTTTACAATTAGAGACTGACAGCACAAACAGGGAAATGTCCTTGAGCTCCATATAGAGTTTGGATGTGCTTGTTTTATAGGTTATTCCTTCCCTGGAAAATAACTGGGTGTTGGATGGGTATTAACCCTTAAAAGATTTCTTCACTCTGTAGCATGAAGAACTTAGAGCTTTCAAGGACGAGATTCTGTTCTCAAATCTGCAGTTATCTTTATTCCATAAAATTTTGACCATCATGTACTGATACATTAGATCTTTACTGTCTGCTTAAGGAAACTGTTTTCTTCATTAAAGGACATTTGTCATTGTTTGCAAAAATAGTTTAAATAGCTTAACACATACTGCTGCTGAACTATGATCCTTACAAGCTCATTGTTCAGAACTCAAGTCTGCAGCTGTTAGGGAGGTCAGTATTTTTTCAATGAGCTTGACTTCTTTAATTTTTTGTATGTTTAGGTGATTTATTTTATCATTAACCATAAAAGAAAAGCACTGGTATTGCAAAGCAGCTGTTCAGCAAGACCTAATTTCTCCTGACAGACATGCACCCTGTATTACCTAGTTATCAATTCAATCTGTACTAGAATCAAGACATTCCTGGTTAGTGAAAGTTCATTACAATGAATTGGTAGGCAAGTGTACCTTGTTTGTTAAAATTGGTATCTTAGTTAAAACATGCAAGAAGTTTAATGTCTTTTCTGCTGTGTTTGAATTCTGAACAAATGCTTAGACAGCTATTTATTTACAAACCTTCTTTAAAAAAATGTTTGTAATTTGTTGCAGCCTTAATTAAATAACATTTCTAAAATATATTCTTTATGTATGAATGGATGCACACCTGAGCTGTAGATTTTTTCTATTCAGAGCTACTTTTTTTAGAACCTAAGTGTATTATCTTGATGTTACAAACTGTAATGATTGTGGAAAATGTTTTTAAGATATTGGAATGTTTTGAGTTTTTATTGCCAAACCATTAAGTGCTTTTAAAAACATTAAATACAAAATATGTGTTTCATTTGGTAGGAATTCGTTATAGGACTAAAAGGCTATCTGTAAGTGTATGTGTTTGTATATGTGTGTGCACACTATAGAGTTCCAGGGGAAAGGAGTTTTAACTTCTTTTGCTTCCATTGCTGTATCATTTGATACCGCTGTTTGGTTCCTTACTGATAGAGTAATTGGTTTAGAGTGGAATTATTGCTTGGATTTGCAGCAGTGTGAGATCAGAATCTGTCCTTGAGGCTTAAATTGCTGTTACTTAAACACATCTTTTTCTGAGTCAACTATGGTGAATTTGTATAGCTTTTATGCTATACAAATATATATTTGTATAGTTCAATGGCACACTGTTCATGGGACAGTGTAGTATTGCCATCGATGACACAGGAGCTATGTCAGCAGCAGGATAGGAATGTCAGACAATTTTTTTGTTGTAAGGCTGTGGTTTCAAATGTAAACAATGCGTCAGTAACTTGTGTGTGTGGAGGGAAGGGGGAAATAGAAAGTGATATACATTGGTCATGCAGGTGTGTCATGCAGTGAATGAAATAATAATCTTTAAAATGCCCCAGCAATATTTGTGAGTTGCTCATTTTGTAATTTGTTTTTACAATAGGTTCCCGTAAAGAATCAGCTCCTCAAGTCCTGCTTCCAGAAGAAGAAAAAATTATTGTAGAAGAAACTAAAAGTAATGGTCAGACTGTTATAGAAGAGAAGTAAGAGAACATTTAATGAATGATGGATTAAACCAGTAAACTTTGTACTCTTCTTCCTCCTCCTGCCTGTCATTATAGTAATGTGTGTATGGTCTATTTGTAGTAGGGAACAGAGCTGTTTGGAGTATGCTGCCAGTCCTTTAAGTGCAGTTGGCGTTCATTTAAATGCTTGAGGTTTGATTTCTTTGTATAAGCTATGCAACTTAATCTTTCTGTGCCAAGAAGGGATAGGTTTCACTTGTAAATAGTTTCTCCAAGTGCTGTAGGATTTCAATATTAAATTGGTGTCATCTTTGTAGTTAGTGTGTGGCGTCATTCTGTTTTTTTGGTAAGGTGTTTGTTGGAAATGAAATACAGTTCTGTTACAGAAAGCTTTAATATAGAAATCAGTATAGGTCCATATGTGCTTGAGAGGCGTATCCTTTCACAGAAGCTGGTAACAGGTCCTTGCCTTACTGAATGTAAATCAGGATAAGAGACAATTTTTTTAACACAAGTTTGAAATTAGCTCTTAGCTGTGGGTTTTGATTTTTTTAAGTGCATTTCATTTAAGTTTTGTGTCATAATAGATTTAGACATGTATTTCTGAAAACCGTTGTAACTGATCATCTTCTTTTTTCATTTTAGAAGCCTTGTTGACACAGTATATGCATTAAAGGATGAAGTACAGGAGTTAAGACAGGTTGGTAACTTGCTACATTTATAGCAACATGGAGAATGGAAAGATGGAAGGCTTATTATAAAATCAATATGGCTTGTAAGTTGATGCACTTTGACAGGAATGAGCTTGAATTTTGGAGTAGGTTTAATAGCCTGAGATCCACTTTTAAAAGTAAAACGTACCAATCTGATGAAAAGCACCCTCTTCTGTGCTTGTCATCTGTCCTTGGAGCACTCGCCTTTGAGAAGAGCATTAAGTATCCTGTCTCTGAGGTGACTTACTAAGCTATGTTTAATTTATTTATCGGATGTTACAACTTGTGAAATGTTGAAAGCATTAAGTAAATTCAGTTCTGTATCACCAGCAAAATAACCTTACAGAGACTGTGAAATAGTATTTGCTCTTGCAATGGATAATTTTAGTAGTATAAATGTCTGGATCTATTTAGGCCTTTATTAACAGTCTTTCAGTAACCTGAACACCTCTTAGGAATCAGTACTTAAACCTCTCGCTTTGGGAGATGAGAGTCCTTTTCAGTGTCTTATGTGGCCTTTTTTTAACGATGGCTTCAGGTTAGTTTAGGGTGCTGCTTTGTCATGTGGAATTGTGCAACTCACCCGAGTTGCTGGTGTGGAAGTTGCAGCTGATGTTTTAAGCTTGTTTTAAGTATCCAAAATGAGTTATTTAAAAGTATCTTTCTTTTTTCTTGTCAGGACACAGCATGTTAATGTTGCTGCATGTAGTTACTGCTTTGATGTGTAGGCAATAAAGCATTGAATTATCCTCACTTTCCAATGTTTGAATTTGCTAACTGACCTTAACAGATCTGTGACTCAGGAACTCAGGTGAAATCTCCTGTATTAATGTAAAATAGATTTGTATTCAAATTACTGTAGGTTTTGGGCTATGAACATGACTTCAAATTCTTTGCTCATCTGTAAGCATGCCCAGTATTTCTAAGGATGTGGTGCATGTTCCTTGAAATAGGACAGTTGGCATCTTAAATACTTAATTTTTGCTATTTTCAACATATAAATCATGTGTATCCCAGATATGATGCAAATTTGACAGTCTTTTTAAAAATACAATTAGTTTAATATAAAAAGCAATAATAACCCACTAATATTCCTGTGGCCTGGTTGCTTTTGTACAAAGGATAAACATGCTGCCTCACTGAGGGCCCACAGGTCTCTGTGTGACCCTAAACAAAAAGGTCACCTTCTCCTGACCTTCAAGCAACAGCTCTCTTTTCTTATGCCTGTACAAATAGATGGTCTTTTCAGAATCTCACATTTTCCAAGGCCAAGACCTATTAAAACCTGAGTTCATTTTCTCGTATATCTGATCTCAGCTATATCTCATCATTATCTTGTATATGTAGTTTCAGCTTAGAAGCATTTATTGGTCTGTTGTGATGTTGCCAACTGGGGAAGTGGCAGAAATCATCTCTGAGCTAGGAAGGTCCCAGGTGACCAAGAGCTTGCTTCATGGATAAAGGCTCTCTGGGAGCACATAGTGCACTGGCTGGTGTAGACACCAGACTGCCTGTTGGTGAGAATTACCATGCGAAGTAGGATCCTTCCTGTAGCAGCTTCCATAGGTTATTCATAGCTGTTGCTCCACAGGCACTACACTTGAATAGTACAGTAATGAATTGGCAGTAAATAAAAAAATAAAGGAGAAGGAAAAGAAATTAAGTCTGTACCTACAAGAAAAGAATGAAATTTTTGAGTTTCTCAACAGACCTGGGGAGGGAATAGAGTTAAGGAGGCAGCAGCTGTTGATCCTGTCCTGTTTCTAGAAATGTCCATAAATGACAGCCGATGGGAGTCCAGTTGGACCCCTGGATTACAGACCTGTGTTTTGTTAAACACCAATAAACTTGTCTTGGGGCCTTAATATAATGCTGTCTTACCTTCTGGTTCCTTTGCACTGTTGCTGGCATCACCTTGGCTTGTACAGGTTTAACAACGTAAACATTACTGTGGTTTGGTCAGTGACATCCTTACGGTTCTGTTGTTCATGGTATTTCAGTATTACCTGATGGTGCTAAATAGTGAGAACTGACCGACTCATTAATACACATGCAGAGTGGTAGTGTGCCTTGAAATTCAGACTCCTCTTAGACTGTTGGTAGTCTAAGTCTAATTTAGTCACAAAACACTTTCCAGAGAAGATAATGGTTTTCAAGATATTCCTTTCAACTATTTACTTTCTTAATGAAGCAAGTTAATTTGCATTAAGTTTTAAGAAGCTTTTCTGAGATTGTGAAACTAGTTATAATCACAGGAGGCTCTTAGAGGGGGATTTATTCTACTTATTGCTCCATTTCCCTTCTGCATTAACAAAAAATATATTCTACTCTTCATTGATCAGATTTGAGCAGAAAATTCAAGATTATTGGCCATCTGTTACTAGCACTTGCATTATAAAGGACCCCTAAGTATAAATAGGAAATAGCTCAGTTTGGTGGGTTTTGTTGCATTGTGTGAAGTTACTGTGTGTAACTTGGAAATCTTAATAGAGGCTTTACTTTTGAACAGCTAATAGCAATCTCGCTGAGAAGAGCCTTCAGAATTTGTAATTGACAATGTATGTGTGGTCAGAAAAGATCTGTTAAAAAAAACAAACACAAGAACAACAAAACAAACAAAAAAAAAAAAACCCAACCCCAACAACAAAACCCAAACCAAACAAACAAAAACAACAAAAAAACAAACGAGTAATATTTCTGTCTCTATTAAACAGGATAACAAAAAGATGAAGAAATCATTAGAAGAAGAACAAAGAGCTCGCAAGGACTTGGAGAAGCTTGTTAGAAAGGTTCTAAAGAACATGAATGATCCATCTTGGGATGAAACCAACTTATAAATAATTTTTTTTCTTTTTTTCCCTTTTTCTTTCTATTGAAAGACCAGTTGTAAAACTGAGCTGGGAAGCCTTCTGATATTAGTCAGTGTTGCATCAAGAGCACTACAAAACAGGATTTAACTGGATCTAGTGATTTCTTGCTCTGAACACATAGAAACAGTCAAGCCATTTACTGAAGCAATCTGTACTTTAAGTGTGGAGACCGTGGATCCTGACCTCTACTAAACTTAATTTGTTTGCATCTAAATTACCTCATTTTGCAGAAAGTGCAGCACCTGACTAAAAGTCCATGTTTTTCAGTGGCTTTTTAATTAAATATATATTTTTCTTGTAAATATCTGTAATTTTGAATGCATATGTGATTGATGTATCAGGGCTGATATGTTTTTGTTTTGTTTTTTTTCTCTTGTTATTATAATGGTTACAAGTGTTAGAAATAAGGGCCGTACTGTCTTACCTAAGAAAGGTCAGAGTTCTTTGTGGATAATTATGGATTTGTTCCAGATTACCCACTCATCACACATGCAAATTTGAAAAGCTGTTTTTCCTATTGACCACTGTATTTAAATCCTTTACTGTTATTTATGTCTGTGCATACATTTTTAAGCAGTTTACAATTCTTTAAGAACAATATTAAAATACAGAAAATTGTTTATTGATGGTAGAAACCATTTTTAACAAAACGAATGCCCATGATTTATGTTCACATATACTTGTTTGGCAGACTAATCTGTTGTGCTTTGGCCACCAAAAGACTGATGTACTTGCCTGCTTTTTATGACTGTGATTTTTAGGTGTTTATGTACTACATTTTCTATTGTTGTGCTTAAACATACAGCTGGCTGATAATTTAATAGATCATATGGTTTGTTAAAGCAAACAAATCAATCTAATCCAGAATTTTGTGAATAAATTGTTGCTATTTATATTTTATGGTCACAACAATTAAATCTTAGCTAACCTTTGTGCATAAGACACATGGGCTAGGCCAAACTTCATTCAGAGACTTCATTCAGAGCTTTGTTTTTATACCACTGTCAGACTCTCTGTTTGGAATTCCCAGACTGTGGAAGCAGAGTCGTTCCTTTCCCACCCTGTTTTCTCAGCATGTTACTGGTTTCTGTCCTTCTAGGATTTAAATGGAAACAAATCCGGAAATAAGATTATTTTTTTTGAATCATACTGCAATTCTTGATTTGCACTGCTGACAAATTTGAAAACACGTAAATGAACATTTTTTTCCCTAGTCTGATAGGTGTAATTACTGCAGTCCTTTCTTGTATTTAAAATAGGAAATGCTACATCACTGCAAATGGTGAGCTTCGGTTGGAGCACTTAAAATACTAATCCCATCAAAGCTCATTGTAAGCATTTCACTCGTTTCAGCAAAATTTGGATCAAACTCCAGACAAGGCAATTTTCTGAGGGATTTTTCTTCATTTGACAGTCAGAAGTGCAGGTATAGCACAGACCTGAGTTGTACCTTTTGTTATCCTGATTTTCTAGTGCCCTTTAACTCCTGTTAAATTTAATGCTTGGACTTGAGCAAATGTTTGTATGAACTCTAATGAGTTGGAGCCAGGATGATTAGGGTGGTAGGAATTGTCATGCACGTTTTGAATCTAATGAAAAATCTATTTTTAAAGCTATCCACTTTTCTCAGCCAAGAACAGCTTTTTTTAAATAGGAAAGAATGTCAATGATTACATACTTGAGGAACAGTTCTGTGGGAACGGATACTTAAGAGTCAGAATAGACAATTAGTCCAATTTAAAAAGCTGAATATATTTGTAGGTATTTTAATTTGTGTTCCTACAATTTAAAAATGTCTTCCTTTAATTCTAAAGGAGCAGACTGGATAAGAAAACTAAAAAAAGTCTACAATATCAGAGTTACATATATTCACAGAACTTTACATTTATGATAATTTTTGATACCAAAATTTCTTCCTGTTGTTTGCAGTTGCACAAAAATGTAGACTGACATTTATAATTATCTTCATATTTAGAAAATACTCGTGCTAAAAGTCTAAGTGATACTAAACCCTGCAAATTCATAGCATCTTGGCTAAATTTAGATTTGGGAATGCCAACATAATTAAAATTTTGCTAACATTTTAACTTTCTGACATTCAGGCTATTTTCAGAGTGAATTTTAATTTTCAAGTTGGCATATGTGAAAGGACATTCCAGAGGAAGAAGTATAAAAGGAAAACATGAATCTTAGCAGTATTTAGCAAATTTTAACTCAGGAACATCTTCCATTATAACAACTTGTTTTACATTATCTTGTAAAGAGGGGTGTTGCTATGTAAATTTGCTGACTCTTAGTACCTGTGATTATTATAATTTCTGACAGTACTCCTATACTGACATCTAATGAACATGCCTTAAACACTGGGATTAAGCAGTTGTTAAATATGACCAGGATTTAGGGACTGATTTTATTCAAGGTGGATTGGGATGATGAATTTTTTTAAAAAAAAAAAAAAAGGTAGCTTTTGTCTAGTGCAAAGAGCGAGCTTCAGGCTTTTGGGAACCAAGGAATATCTGAACTTCTTTCTTTGACAATTTGTTATACTGTACATAGATTGTAAATTTCACCATGGACTTTCTGAATTGTTGAAAACTTTATATAAGCATGGATAAATGGGGCACTGTTTATTTAACCTATTAAAGGGTTATTTCTTTGCTCTCATCGTTTAGGGATGAGGAGATGAAGCCATTTCTTATCCTATAGATGTGAAGCACTTTCAGTTCTGAACTGTCCAAAATGTAGCATAACATTGCTCTGTACTTATTGATGTATGTGTGTTTGTCTCACCACGTCTTGACATCTTAAAGATTAAACAACTGACCGTCTTTGTATAGACCTTCTTAATGCCAATCATTTAGGGAATTTAGAGTGTCTGTTTACGGTTTCTGTGGAGAACTCCAGTTTAGTTTAGACGTTGCAATAATATTCTGGTATTGACTACTAAAGTGTTTATGCTACATTGTTGTAATTAAACCATGATTTTTTTTTCCCCTAGCCTATGAAGTGGTACATTTCATCTAGTACGTGGGCTATGAGATTAAGAAGAAAGATTGCTTTAATTTTTTTTTGCCGTTCATATAAATAACAGCTTCTATTTAATAGTTGGTATACCATATTCAAAGGGCCTTTTTGCAGTCTTTTATAATAGCAAATTGATGCCTGGAAAACAAAACAAAGCAAGGGTTGTTTAGAGGGGTGAGAATGAGGATCTTAACTGTCTTGCACTGAGGAATTTTCACTTTGGCAACCCGACCTGACATTTGATGGGATTAATAACTGAGCTTAGATGTATGATGTACGTAGATTTTTGGCTTATGAGGTATGCTTAAGAGGACGGTTTATAACTTTAGTCAGAAGTAATCCTGTATTTTTCAAATTCTCTATTGGTTTATTGTTGGGAAGACATGTTTTCCCCACAATTTGAAATCCTCATTTACTTTGCACATTCAGAAGTGTTTGGGGGATTTTCTTTCTTGGATGTGTTTTCTTGTGGTGGGTTGACCTTGGCTGGCTGCTAGATGCCCACACAGCCACTCATACTCCTTCTCCTCAACAGGAGGAGGGGAGAGAATAAGATGGAAAAGTTTGTGGGTTGAGATAAAAACAGGGAGATGGTTTATCAATTACTGCCACAGACAAAACTAACTTGAGTTTGGGAAAAATAATTTCTTGCCAATTAAAAGCAGAGTTGCAGGGTGAGGCCCAAAGACAAAAAACTAAGCCACCTTTCCCCCATCTCTTCCAGGCTGAATTTTACTCCTTCATTCCTGATGCCTCTACCTTCCCTCCCTGCTCCAAGCGGTGCAGGGGGATAAGGAATGGAGGGTTGTGGTCTGTCTGTAACAGTTCCTCAGTGCTGCTTCTTCCTCCTCACTCTTTTTCCTGTTCCATTGTGGGTCTTTTCCATGGGCTGCTGTCCTTCAGAATAAATCTGTTCCAATGTGGGTCCCGCATGGGCTGTAGGTGCTGCCACAAGCCTGCCCCAGTGTGGGCTGTCAAAGGGCTGCAGCTGCCTTCAGGGCACCTGCTCCTGCATGGTGTCATCCATGTGCTGTAGTGTGAGTATCTGCTCTGGTGTGGTCCTCTCCAGGCTGCAGGGGAGCAATCTACTTCCCTATGATCTTCTAACGGGCTGCAGGGGAGCCTGCTCAGGCACCTGTAGCACCTCATCCCCTTCCTTCTCTGACATGGATCTTCACAGGGCTGTTTCTCACAGATTTTCCTCACTGCTGCACTCTTAAATATGCTTTTCCTGAGGTGCCACCTTCCTGACCTCTCCTTTTGGGGGCCACCCTGCAGCCCTCTGCTGCCAGCACCTGGGCTTGTAAACCCAGTACAGTTATTTACACTCAGGAGTGACTGGGTTTATTAGGTTCACGAGAGCTCCCCAGTTTCTGTACGTAATACATTGAAACCTTAAATGAGCATTAAGCATTACCATAAATAACACTGCCTGAAATTGGCAACTCTGCCTGCAAACTTGGGCCACAAGGCAGGAGTGAGAAAGGAATGTAGATGGTCACTGTGGCAGGTGTGAGTAGAGAGGGAGCTGTCTGGTGGGAGCACAAAACATTTTCTCCTTCATCTTGTCAGATGACTGGTTGGCAATTTCTTGCGCTTTCCTTTACTGACCATCGTTTTTTCAGTCACATATAGCATTTCTCCGCATCACAATATAAGTTGTGTCCAGCAGGTGAAACCCATGTTTGTTTCATTATTGCTTATGAAAAGCATTTTTACTGTTAATACTCTACCAGCTACTTTCTGTTTTATAATTATTGCCCCATAGTTGTCACGTGCCCACCCAGAAGCACTGGCAATGTTTCCCAAGGGTGTAGTGTGCTTTGACAACCAGAAGAAAATACGTTGTCCATCAATGTCTTCAGCATTTGGGGGGTGGAAGGAGGAGGATTGATAGTTCAGAGATATGGATGGTGGTGGGAGAGAGCTACAGACGCCCTTTAAACTGGGAATGAGAGGGAAATGAATTGGCCACGTTGGCCACTCTTCATTCAGGTAGTGGTGAACCTGGAGCTGAAAAAGTTGATGATATTACAGAAGAAGCAGATAAAAGATACAGTTTGTATCCTGCTACCGGCACAGCACAAATTGTTATTTCTTCTCATAGTGGGACAGATTTCTGAGGAAACAGTCTACGTAGATCTTGAGATGCTTTTGACTCCACGTGGCTGCAGCCACCAGCGTTTCCCATGTAGGCTTATGCCCCTCTGAACTGCTGCTGCTTGTCCAAGGGGTGAGCTAAATATCATCTTGGAAAGGGAGCCGAGCCTGCGTTTGGAACTAAATTAACCTCCTGAGCTTTTCATTAATTTGAGTGACTACCCTCAAGCCACTGTTCAGGCCCAAACCTAATTTTTGTGTTGTTAGGAGGAAATGAGAGCTACAGTTCACTGAGTTACTGTGAACAGTTAACAACTGTGTTGTTATTTACATAGTGCAGATCTTAGCAGTCCAGAATTTGCTCAGATGCTCCCATTAGTTCCTGAACATTCTCACTGATTTTATTCCCTTCCTCCGTTGAATACGTACAGACTCTCCTTCATGCATGGCAGAGCTTACTTCTGTGCTTTTACCCCAAGAATGCGATAGTGAGGACGTTTTTAGGCTGATACCTGAAAGGCAATGGAGACTGATACAATGAGAAAGCTTTTACCTACTGCTATGCACCAGTCCCAGGAATGTGGCGTGCCATGTGCGACACCCAGGATACCACAGAATATCTCAAGCTGGAAGGGACCGGTAAGGATCATCGAGTCCAACTCCCTGCTCTTCGCACGACTACCTAAAAATAAACCGTGTGAGTAAGAGCATCGTCCAGACACTCCTTGAACTCTGACAGGCTTGGGGCCACGACTACTGCCTTGGGGAGCCTGTTCCAGCAGCCAACTACCCTCTGGGTGAAGAACCTCTTCCTAATGTCTAATGTGATGTTATATGTAGGCCCGGTGAGATTTCCAAAACAATTTTTTTCTTCTTTTTTTTTTTTTTAGCTGGTATATCACTCAGGTTTTGTTAGACATCTCTTGCCAGTCAAGGAGCCTACGATAGCTCTCTGCTTGCTGTAGATGTAAATGATCGATACAGAAATAGCATGTTTTTACAGTATTTTTCCAGCAGGGGACTGTGTTAGCTTTGTCAGAAACTAGTCACAGCTTCCCTGAATTTGTTAATATTTGTACTTTTGTATGCTTTTATAGCCAACTGGAGTTAGCTTTCTGTATATTTTGGAGCGGCTTCTCAAGCTCCAGGAAATACCAGTCTATTAACCTTTTGTCCTGTAGAACGAAAGTAGACAGTCACAGTTGAAAGTGTTCATGCAGCATTTGACCTAGCCATGTGTATGGGATTTGTGTGGTTTTCTTAGCACTTCCCTGCAGCACGCATGACTTAAAGCATCACAAGGGTTTTTTCAGCATGATGCAATGTGGAGGTAACATGGGATCGGGTTTATTGTGAGGCAAAACTAAGCAAGGAATTTGGCTGTGGTCACATTTCATCTCAGGCCTTTCTCCAAGGCAGGCAGAATTTCAGAGGAATTGATAAACATCCATTGCTACAGGACTGGTCTTACCAGTTCCCACAAGAAGTCTCTATTGTGAGACTGAGCTGAGACAACACTGGGACGGTGCAATGCATACTCCATCCACTGTGCTCCCATGATTGTCTGCATTGCCAAGCAAGTTTCCTGCTGGGAATTTAAGATACAGGACTGTTTTACCTGTGCTGGGAAGTGGAGAGAGCGATGAACTCTTTCCTGGTGGCGGAGAGGAAGTATGGTGACTACCTTGGACTTGAAGCTAAGCATTTGAAAATACAGGTTCAGGAAAGTGACCTAACCCTGCCATGCCCTGCCCACCAGGCCTTCAGAAGGATTTCTTCCTCAGCATTCAGACTTGGTTCCATGTATCTGCTGGCTATCTCACTGACCATCTTTACTTTGGTGTCATTATGAATAAAAAAGCGTGTCCTCTAGGCTTTCCAGAGCAATGACATGTTTCAAAATTCTGAACAGGGAGTGGCAGCATAAGCTCCTTTCCCATTCCTTGCCTATGTCTTGAATTTCTGTCAAAGGATCTTTCTTTTCTCCACAGAGTCACGTTATGCTCCCTTAGGTTAAATAGGAAATAAATTGGTTTAGTCCAATAAAATTGCTAGACCTCATTGAGATGACAAAACCTTTCCCCTTTCCAATTGGTTGTGACAGTGCAGTTAGGATATCAGAACCATGGAATCATAGAATCTTAAGGACCCTTAAGATCATCGAGTCCAACTATTAACCCACCACTGCCAAGTCCACCACTGAACTATGTCCCTAAGCACCACATCTACATGTGTTTTAAATACCTCCAGGGATGGCAATTCCACCACTTCCCTGAGCAGCCTGTTCCAATGTTTGACCCTTTTAGTGAAGAAATTTTTCCTAATATCCAATCTAAACCTTCCCTGGTGCAACTTGAGGCTATTTCCTCTTGTCCTATCACCTGTTACTTGGGAGAAGAGACTGACCTTTCAGGTAGTTGTAGAGGGCAATAATCTGAGCTCCTTTTCTCTAGGCCAAACAACCCTAGTTCCCATAGCCACTCCACAAGACTTGCTCTCTAGACGCTTCACCAGTCCCTTTTGTGGACACGCTCCAGCACCTCAATGTCTTTTTTGTAGTGAGGGGCCCAAAACTGAACACAGCGTTTGAGGTGGGGCCTCACCAGTGCTGAGTACAGGGGAACAATCACTTCCCTAGTCCTGCTCATGACACTTTTCCTCATACAGGCCAGGATGCTGTTGGCCTTGGCCACTCAGGCCCAGTGCCAGCTCATGTTCAGCCAGCTGTTGACCAACACTCCCAGGTCCTTTTCTACCAGGCAGCTTTCCAGCCACTCTTCCCCAAGCCTGTAGCACTCACTGCATGGGGTTGTGACCGAAGTGCAGGAGCTGGCACTTGCCCTTGTCCAGATCCCTCTGTAGAGCCTTCCTACCTTCAAGCAGATCAACACTCCTGCCCAACTTGGTGTTGTCTGCAAACTCACTGAGGTTGCACTCGAACCCCTTGTCCAGATCGTTTATAAAGATATTAAACAGAACTGGCCCCAGTACTGAGCCCTGGGGAACACCAGTTGTGACCAGCCACCATCTGTATTTAACTCCGTTCACCACCACTCTGGGCCCGGCCTTCCAGCCAGTTTTTCATCCAGCAAAGAGTACACCCATCCAAGCCATAAGCAGCCAGTTTACCCAGGAGAATGCTATGGGAAATGGTGTCAAAGGCTTTACTAAAGTCTAAGTAGACAACATCCACAGCCTTTCCCCCATCCGCTAAGTGGGTCACCTTGTCATAGAAGGAGATCAGATTAGTCAAGCAAGACCTGCCTTTCATAAGCCCAAGCTGACTAGGCCTGATCACCTGGGTGTCCTGTATGTGCTGTGTGATGGCACTCAGGATGATCTGCTGCATAACTTTCCCCAGCACCAAGGTCAGACTGACAGGCCTGTAGTTCCCTAAATCCTCCTTCCAGCCCTTCTTGTGGATGGGCATCATGTTTTCTGACCTCCCCGGTTAGCCAGGACTGCTGATATGATGGGAAGTGGCTTGGGGAGCACTTCTGCCAGCTCCCTCAGTACCCTTGGATGTATCCCATGTGGCCCCATAGACCTGTGTGTGTCTAAGTGATGTAGCAGGTCACTCACTATTTCTGCTTAGATTATGGGGGCTTCATTTTGCTCCTCATCACTGTCTTCCAGCTCAGGGGGCTGGGTGCTCTGAGAACAACTGGTCTTACTATTAAAGACTGAGGCAAAGAAGGCATTAAGTACCTCAGCCTTTCCTCATCCTTTGTTTCCCCCTGCATCCAATAGAGGATGGAGATTCTCCTTAGCCTTCCTTTTGTTGCTAGTGTAGTTATAGAAACATTTTTTATTGTCTTTTACAGCAGTAGCCAGATTAAGTTCTAGTTAGGCTTTGGCCCTTCTAATTTTCTCCCTGCATAACCTCATGACCTCCTTGTAGTCCTCCTGAGTTGCCTGCCCCTTCTTCCAAAGGTCATAAACTCTCCTTTTTTTCCAGAGTTCCAGCAAAAATCTCTCTGTTCGGCCAGGCCAGTCTCTTCTCCGCTGGCTCGTCTTTTGGTGCATGGAGACGGCCTACTTCTGTGCCTTAAACACTCCCTTCTTGGAGGATGCCCAGCCTTCCTGGATGGCTTTGCCCTTCAGGACTGCTTCCCAAGGGACTCTGTCAACCAGGCCTCTAAACAGGCTAAAGTCTGCCCTCTGAAACTCTAAGGTAGCAGTTCTGGTGACCCCCCTCTTTAATCCTCTGAGAACTGAAAACTGTCATTTTGTGATCGCTATGCCTAAGACGGCCTCCAACCATCACATCACCCACAAGCCCTTCTCTGTTTGCAAACAGCAGGTCCAGCAGGGCACCCTCCCTAGTTGGCACCTTCACCAGCTGTGTCAGGAAGTTATCTTCCACATGGTCCAGGAACCTCCTAGACTGTTTCCTCTCTGATACACTGTATTTCCAGCAGACATCTGGTAAGTTGAAGTCCCGCACAAAAACAAGGGCTAGCGATTATGAGACTTCTCCCAGCTGCTTATAGAAAATTGCATCTGCCTCTTCCTCCTGGTTGGGTGGTCTATAACAGACTCTCACCATATCTGCCTTCTTGGCCTTCCCCCTGATTCTTCCGCATAAACATTCAACCCTATCGTCACCATCATGAAGCTCTAGACAATCAAAACACTCCCTAACATACAGGGCCACCCTACCGCCTCTCCTTCCTTGTCTGTCCCTTCTGAAGAGTTTATAGCCATCCATTGCAGCACTCCAATTGTATGAGTCATCCCACATGTTTCCGTGATGGCAGCTATATCATAGTTTTCCTGCTGCACAACAGTTTCCAGTTTCTTCTGTTTGTTGGCCATGCTGTGTGCATTGGTAGCTGTCTACATGAAAAAGCAGTAATGGATAATAATCTGAGGGCCAGGTAGGAAGTTTTCTCGTAACATCTTTAACTCAGACTCCAGGGAGGCAGTAGACTTCCCTAAGAAGTGTGTCTGGTCAGCGTATTGGGCCTTCTGTTCCCCTCAGAAGAGAGTCTCCTATGACCATAACCCATCTTTATTTCTTAACGGAGGTGGTTTTGACACAGGGTGTAGGCCAACTTAACCTTGGCAATACCTCCAACCAATATGGACCATCGTCTTCATCATTGTTTGGTTCCACTTGCAGAGCCTCGTACCTATTCTACGACAGCACCTGGGAAAGTGAGGTTGTCACGGAGGAGATGTGCCTGCTGTGCATCATCCTACTGCTGCAGTGAATCCTGACACTTGGATTACAGGGCAGGATGCGCTCTTGTGCATGTTTAATGTTAGTGTGAAGGACTCCTCAACTCCCACCCAATAGCAGTGTTGTTGAGGTACCACTACCTGGAGGAGCAGAGAGATCACTTGAGGAAAGAAAGCCGAATGGGCATTATCCAAACAGAATTCTCTGACATGGGCTGCCACGTCTCACTCTCCTTTACTCTGTCAAACTCTACGCGGGAATCTTGCTTTTGAGATATAGCAGTTCACAGACAACTGGGACACAAAGAACACATCCCACGTTACATCTCACCTGCCGAATCAGAAGGAGAGTTAGAGGTGAGCTTTGTCTACAAATGTTGCAAGGGAAGAACATTCTTCAGTTTTGAGTGGTTGGGTGTGCTCACATAGACAGCACGTCTTGAGTTGCCAAGAGTAATTTTTCCTACTCATGGAAAAGAAGAAAAAGACAGGTGACTATAATGACCAGATTTACGTGTTATTGTTTTGGGAAAGAATAAATAAATGGATTCAAGAATCTTGAATTATTCTCATTTAACAGACTTGGTTTCTGATTGAATGGAGAACTTCACTTCTGAGGGCTTGGTGCATAGAAGTATTTGCAGGCCTAGTTTTTGGGCTGTAAAACACATTCATAAATGATCAAATTTATGAGTACAGCATACTTGAGTATCTGCTATGGATAGCTGCCCAAATCAACACTGCGTAATTTGCCTGCTGCAGGTTGTAAAATGGGAGAGCTGTTCTGAAAGGACATAGGAAGCACACAATTTGCAGGGGAAATTCAGCCTGGTCCCTTGGCATGGTTTGTCTTCTTGGCGTTTGCCTGTTATTCTGAAGACAATGAAGACTCACAGCATAAAAATTTGTATTCCAGGTGTTTTCATGTCTGTCACTTTGTGGTTTATTGGAATCTGTTTAGAAGTACCTTTAAAATAATTCAGATTAACTGGGTTTAGTAGGAAGCAAAGTGAAATAACATTTCAATGCAAGAAATGAAATAACATTTCAATGCATTTCAATGCATTTCCTGCCAGCAGGGGAGCCTTCAATTAAAAGAAAAAGCCTAGCGTTCTCTGGCTATTCTGAATGGCTTCCTGCTCATTAAGAGTGTCAGATTTTATCAGTATCCACCATGGAATACTTAACATGAAGATTTATGCCTTCTGCAAAGCTGTGGATAAAGAGTTCCGGTGCACCTGTGTGAAGTGAGAAGCACTGGTGTATAGCAGGAGGAAAAGTAATTTCTACCTAAGTGGTTATCCATGTCTGTAAGTCTGGATTCATCTGCATGGCCCTGTGTGGTGTGTGCCAGGAGGATTCTTCCTGGCAGAGACTTTTAGAGGCCAGTTCGACCACCCCGTAGTAACATTTCATGCTTTGTGCTGCACTCCAAATCAAAAGGATGGCCATCAGCTGGTTTGCACGCAGATAAATTAGGTGGCCTCGTGCAAAGGTGCGCTGTGGGGGGACACAACAAAGGAAACGGGGAGCTACAACATGGCGCTGAGCTCTGAGGTGAGAAAAACACGGTGACAACACCCTTTTCTCATTATCCTGGTAGGGGAGGTACTGACGTGATCCTTCCGCAAGGCAGCACGTCCTGTGTGCTATGCACAATGTGAAAAACAAGAGTGTGAAAACTCGAGTGGGAAGCGACAGACGAGGAGTAGCTTGCCATTGCTCAAAACCTTGGCTATTGGAAGAGGTTGGAATGACAGGCTTTATTTGAGGGAAAGGGGTAAGCAGGACCGAAAACACTGTGCAACCCACAGGCGTTGTCCCAACTAAGGTGGAAATTCAGGTGTGGCTTTTTGTCCACAAAATATGAGCTCCTCATTCTGCTGTTCTCTACTCAGTTTATACTCTGCATTATGCTTCCCACGACCATCCACTGGCAACTGTGACACAATGTGGAACGCTGTGTGATCTCACCAAGCATTGGCCCGCACCGTGGGAGGAGGAGGATGGGAGGCAGGTCCTGAGCAGCTGGAAAAGCCGCTACCCTATACTTGAAGCTACTGACCTGAACTGCACTGAATTCTTTGGTTTTCTCAACCATGTTATATTCCCCCTCTCTTTTCCCCCCTTCATTTCCAGCTGAATCCGTGGCTTTCTGGAAACTCTTCTGCATAGCAGTGCCAACAGAAAGACAGCCGGCGTGCACCATGAAGAAGCATTTTCCTTTAGCATGCTTCCTCACAGCACTCTTCCAGCCAGGGGCTTGGCCTTCTGCTCTGTCATGGTTTCAGCTGGGATGGAGTTGACTTTCTTACCAGTAGCTGGTATGATGCTATGATTTGGATTTGGGATGAAAATAGTGTTGGTAACGCACTGATGTTTTTGGTTGTTGCTAAGTAGTCAAGGCCTTTTCTGCTCCTCATACCACCTCACCAGCGAGAAGGCTGGGAGTGCACAAGAAGTTTGGAGGAGACACAGCTGGAACAGCTGAGCCCAACTGACCAAAGGGATATTCCAAGCCATGTGACATCATGCTCAGTATATAAACCTGGGGGAGAAGAAGGAAGGGGGGGATGTTTGGAATTATGGTGTTTTGTCTTCCCAAGTAACCATGACACGTGATGGAGCCCTGCTTTCCTGGAGATGGCCGAACACCTGCCTGCCGATGGGAAGCAGTGAATGAATTCCTTGTTTCACCTTGCTTGTGTGCGCGGCTTTTGCTCTACCTATTGAACTGTCTTTATAACATCTTTGTTGGCGACATGGATGTAGGGACTGAGTGCACCCTCAGCAAGTTTGCCAACAACACCAAGCTGTGTGGAGTGGTTGACACACTGGAGGGAAGGGATGCCATCCAGAGGGACCTGGACAGGCTTGAGAGGTGGGCCCATGCCAACTTCATGGAGTTCAATAAGGCCAAGTGCAAGGTCCTGCATGTGGGTCGGGGCAATCCCATGCACAAATACAGGCTGGGTGGAGAGTGGATCGAGAGCAGCCCTGAGGAGAGGGACTTGGGGGTGTTGGTAGATGAGAAGCTCAACATGAGCTGTCAATGTGCGCTCGCAGCCTAGAAGGCCAACCGCAACCTGGGTTGCGTCGAAAGAAACGTGGCTAGCACGTTGAGGGAGGTGATTCTGCCCCTCTACTCCATTCTCGTGAGACCCCACCTGGAGTACTGTGTCCAGCTCTGGAACCCCCAACATAAGAAGGGCATGGACCTGTTGGAGCGGGTCCAGAGGAGGGCCACGAAGATGATCAGAGGGCTGGAGCACCTCTGCTATGAGGACAGGCTGAGAGAGTTGGGGCTGTTCAGCCTGGAGAAGAGAAGGCTCCGGGGAGACCTTATAGCAACCTTCCAGGATGTGAAAGGGGCCTACAAGAAATCTGGAGAGGGACTTTTTACCAGGGCATGTAGTGATAGGACAAGGGGTAATGGCTTCAAACTAGAAGGGGTTAGATTTAGATTAAATATTAGGAAGAAGTTTTTCACCATGAGGGTGGTGAGACACTGGAACGGGTTGCCCAGGGAAGCTGTGGAGGCCCCATCCCTGGAAGTGTTCAAGGCCAGGTTGGATGGGGCTTTGAGCAATATGGTCTAGTGGAAGGTATCCCTGCCCATGGCAAGGGGGTTGGAGCTAGACGATCTTTAAGGTCCCTTCCAACCTAAACCATTCTATGATTTATCTCAGCCCACGAGTATTTCTCACTTTTACTCTTCCATTCTCTCCCACATCCCACCATGGGGAGAGTGAGTGAGTGGCTGCATGGTCCTAGTCGCCGGCTGGGGTTAAACCATGACACCCTCTAAGTCATGCAGCATCACTGACTGTAACCTCGCTGTCAATGTTCAGGCAAGATCTCCAAGCTGTCCACAGGGAAGCTTTCCTGGTAAGGTTAGGAACCAGTGACATAGTTTACTCTGTGCATTCATGTGTTTTGCAGGCAGTGACTGTGCATGTCGTAATATATTAAACTACTCAGTGAGCTATTACTTGGTCCCTAGGCAAAAACGTGCTGGTGTGAGGCTGTTCTGCCTCTTGCCTTGGCTGTGTCTCACAGCATTTGGAAATGCTCCGGGATTGACCTTAATGAGGTGGCATCTGTTTTTATCTTGATTTAAGGAGAATCATTTACAGAGCTTCTTGGGTCTAACGAGCATTGGTTTATAGGAAGTTCAAGAATGCAGTCCCTTTGTCAAATGTGGTTGAAGTCCACTGGAAGGTTCAAAAAATGTTGACACTGGGAGGGAGTATGGGAAGCAGAGGAGCCGGCCAAGTGAATTTGTAGTTACCTCAGGAAAGTGAAGTAAAAACTGCATCTACAGACTTGTAATGAAACATGTAATTGCTAATCACTCTTGAAACAACTGAAAATAACATGACGGAGCTGGGCTACATCAGACACTATTTCATGGGGTACTTGGGACATGGGTGCCTGTGTGGCAGTGGCTGCTGCCCGGCACAGCTGGAGCCTGCCAGCTGCTGGAGATTGTTCCCATGGGCAGCCGTAAGGTCACGTGGATGTTTGCAGTTTTGCTAAAAAGCCCTTTATAAAGCCAGTAACACTGTGTTTAGTCACCAAGCCTTGTTTTTAGAACAGCTTCTCAACAATTTTGGAGTGATGTTGCTGGACTTTTGTCCCCCTATTCAGTGTGAAGTAGTGCCATGGACATTTGAAGAAAAATAAAATGTATAAAAGAGTTGAAGAATACTGATTAAGGGAAACCCACTGACTTACAGATATCCTCTGCAACTTGAGCAAAGGTAGTTAAAGCAAAATTGAACTTGCTCGCCGAAACCCAACTCTGTGAACTTGTCACAGACATGCATCATCTTGTCTCTTTGTCCCTCCCGCTCAAGGCTCAGTGTCTGTTCCTGTTCTCAAACCCTTTCTCCCGTTGATTACTAGCTCTCGGTGGCACAAAGCTCATGGGTTTTGTGCTGGCTGATGTGGTCCTGGGCGATCTCTTTTCTTCAGTGCAATGGCTCTGCCAGGGCCATTCCTCAAACAGCCCTGATCGCATCCGATCTTCCTGAGCCCGGCCCTTTTTCACCTGTCTGTGAAAGCCCCTGGTGTGAACCACGCACTCCCACTGGCTGTTTATATGCTGTCCCAGAGCCGTAACTGTAGGGAATTGCTAAGGGATTGTTTGGATGTGCCGTTACAGTTGTTTAATGAAAAATATTTTAAATGAATTTGACTAAATGGATATGAAACCAACGTGAGTGTTCATACTAAGCTGAGACAGAAACAAAAAGTTGTATGAAACAAAAAAACCCTCCTCCTGGATGACAGATCTCTTCCTCAGCCCCTGCTTTGTGAGGGATTGATCTCTGGAAGTGCTACCTGTACAGGTGAAAACTGCAAAAAGGGAATAATTGAGGGATAATTGATAGGCCAAACCTAGCAATTTGCTGCAGCTGAGGCTGCCGGACAGGTAAGCATTTGCCTCTCCTCTGCCAAAACTGGGGTCGTGAGGCTGAGGAGAATGTGTTAAAGCGTACCTGGAACGCAATGACTGACAGGCTTTGGAGGATGACTCAAAGTAAGTTATTTCAGAACATTTGCCTTTGAAATAGTGATAGATAGGACAAGTTGTTATTTCATAAGTTGCGGCAGGGAAAGCAAACTGCTTTGGATGAAAATGTTTACTTTAGATTCACATACTTGGGGTCTGAAGAGTAGGTGATGTACTTCCATTTTGTGAGGTGACAGGGGAAGCAACAACCTGTCTTTAGGGCTAGAAAAAAAGCACGTTTGATCAGACGTAATACTGAAATGTAAACAGTCAATATTGTAAATGAGTCACGATGCTACTTTAAACTGTGGCAAAGCAGTAAACAAGATTCAGAAATGTAATGGTACAGTTCAGTCCTGTACTTGTCAGAAAAATATCAAATAGGGAAAAAGTTTTGAGAAAAGCAGAGTGCTTCTGAAATCTGGTGCAATTTGTTAGATTTTGAAGCATAATGAAAAATAAAGTTCACAGAACACCTCACCAAATTCTAATTTATCTTCGTTCATGATATTGAGACTTTGTATTGTAAGGAGATTGTGCGGTTTGATGAATAATCCCTATAGAATGCATTTTCAGTATAGGCATATTTGTAGAAAAACAAAACTAGATCCAGAGGAACTTGACATAAATATTATATTATGTCTGGAGCAAGCACGATCCTAATAAAAGCTGTGCACAGCCATGATGCAGGAGTACAGACTGGGGGAGTCGGAGGTCTGCGGAGGCCCCTCTTCTCTCATTTATATTTATCCCGACGTCATGTTGTTTGTGTCCAAAGCAGACAGTGAAACGTGGGTTTTGTACTGATGGCCGAGAGCACCGAGCCTGGATGAACTTTGTAAATAGAGCTGAATTTGTTCTTGGGTACCTGCATCCTCTAAAGTACAATTTACCTATGGCTCTGCAAATGCCTGCAGTTAAGAGGTGACTCCAAGCATGGATGTTCACTAACCAGTGTAGGAATTACTTCATCTCACGACAGAACGCATGGGAGCAGCGGCATGCAGGAGCAGTGGCGGGAAGAGAAGAATCCCATGAAGAAGGTGTCAATTAAGGACAGCTTGCAGAGTAAAAGTAAAATAAAGACATTTCTTAGAAACTTTAATGTGAGCCCCCAAGGACTGGAGAACAAGCTGCCGTTAGCAGGGTTTTCTGTATTTGATGTGAGGGAAGTAGATAAAACAATCAAAACATCAGTCAGGAGGAGCAGAGCAGCATCGCTTGCGGGAAACCCGTACTGGTGCCTTCAAATTAAATGCAGAAGGCACTAAGAAACTCCGAACTCCAGGGAGGCCCCCTCCCATCCATCTCCTCCCAAATCTGGTAAAATCCCCACCTGCTGTGCAAGAGAGCATCTTTACCACGCTTGACTGAGGAAACCGCGCGCTTTGCTTTTGCCTGCGGTTTCCTACGGATTTTTACCCCTCCTTGAAAGGGGAGAAAAGCCTGCGGTGTGCTGTGGGACTCGCACGTGGGGGGTTTGGTTTGGTTTGAATTCTCTTCGGCTGTTGCAGGAGGACGTGCCGGGGAGCCGCAGGGCTTCCATCAGCGGTGGCGGGGCTCCTCCTGCTGGCAGCTGCCCGCCGGGCAGGG